>PVHP010000685.1:0-131782 GCA_004024765.1 Zapus hudsonius
TATATATATATATATATATATATATATATATATATATATATATATATATATATATTCATTTCTAGGCTTTATATTCTAGTCCACTGGTCCATGTGTTTGATTTTAAGCAAATACCAATATTGGGAATAATATAGCTTTTAATTTGGGTTGTGCAATGCTTTCGGTTTTTTAGTTATTTAAAAAAATGTCAATCTGTGTGTCTTAACGTGTGTGGGTAGTGGGTAGTGGGGAGTGCATTTTTATACACAGGTTTTTGTTGTTGTTTAATTTGAGAAAGTCACTGAAAGGTATAAGGGTTGCATTGAATTATCAGGTGCTTTGGATAATTGAGATATTTTAGCAATATAGGATCTTTTGATCATGAAAGCTGGGTATGTATTTGCTTCTTTGTCCTCTTTATATCATTGGACATTTCAAACTTTTCATGGTATATCTTTTTCACCTAAGTAAATTTATTTCAAGTTTTCTTATCAGAGTACCAACAGAAATGGGATTCATTTTAAGTTTCTTAACTGAATAACTTTCAATTGAAATGTGGTCATACTACTGAATTCTGAATGCTAATTTTCTTGTGCTACATTTTTGCTAAATTTATTTTTCCTTTTTTTAGTGTAGCTTTAGAATAGTCTGGTTTATACCTCTCTAGCTTAGGGATCGCATGTGTATAATGTCACAAATGATTTTGTCTGGGTGCTGGAGATTCAAACCCAGGTCCTCATTCTTGATTGGAAGTTCTTTACCCACTGATGAATCTCCTTAGGCCTACATCTATAATATCAATTGAACATAGTTGTGCATGCAAGCATACACATACACATATATTTAAATGTTCATATACCTGTGATTGCTCATAGTAAAAAGTGATATAAGATTATTGTGGAATAATACTTTTCAGTCAGTTTCATAACAAGTATCATATACAATGCATTTTCACTATCCTCATGTAAAATAGAGATAATGGACATATTCTACAATATAACTGAGGTTGTTCAGTATGAATTTCAAAGGTCTAAAGTCTAAATCAGCTTTTTGTCTGCCCTGCTTGTTATGGTTTTGGTAATCTTTTCAATAATCAAAATGGGTTATATGACCTGTATTCCTATGAGGCTGATTCTGCTTCAAACGGTGTGTGGAACCTTAGGCAGGCTATGAAGGGGACCTTCAAATTCTTTCATATGCAAAACAAATAGATTGTTACTTCGCATTTATCAGAGATGTCTGCTTCTTAAAACTAATTTCACAAAAATTAGTATTACTCTCCTTCAAAAACAAAAACATGCACAAACAAACAAAGCATATTCCATCTAGGACAAAACATGTAAAGACAATTTTCAAACACTAAATTGTATTGATAGTATTGATGAATGAGCCAGCTATATACAAAGGTAAATCTGTTTCCACTTACAATCTGAAATGACTTATTGTCCACAACAAAGAAAGTGGCAATTGACAGAGACTGAAATTTCTATGCATTGAATGAAGAATGTGAGGTGTTAAGGCAGCTGGCCTTGTCGACAGGTCAGAATGCTGGGAGAAAGAAACCACAAAGAAATGCATCTGAATTCTGCAATGTCCATATAACCTCTATCTTCATTAATTTGCACATTACTCAGCTTGTGTAAGTCTAAAATTAAACTAAAGTCCTTCTGTAGGTGTTGTAGTGATGGAGAACAGAATGCCAGTGTGATTTTTGTCACAGAAGGAACTTTACTGTTGCTGACTCAGTAGACCACTCTTCTTTTTCTGTTTATATTGCTGGAAATGGCATGGCTCTACCTTAAAATTTGCAAAGAAGCAATATTATTTGATGTCATGTAGCAGGTGCCTGAATTGGCAGATGTATTAGAGTCTTCCTAACTTTCAAATTAAATTAAATTTTATCTTTTAGTCTTTAAATGTTGTAAGTGGGTACAGGATATTAAATATAAATATTTCAGAATTTTATCTTATTGAGACATAGTCGTTCCCTATGTCCACATTACTGGGATGTAAAGAAAAGAATATTATTAGATTTTATTTGAAATGTTTACAGATTGAAAATCCATATTATAATACCAGGAAATTAATAAATAGATTTCAGTGGTACTTTTGTTGATGCCGGCAATAAGGAAGGAATGAGCAATTGTTTCGGCCTGAAAGCTAAGCTGAGTTTTATTGTTGATAGATTTCCAGAGGGAAAAGGCAGCAGAGCTCATTAGGGTGCCGTAATCAGCAGTTCCTCATGGGAGCAGCTGAAGTAGTGGTGAAGGAGATGAGATGAAATAACTTCAGCAATTATAGAAACCAAACAAACAAGATGGATGTAAGAAATTCTTTAATACGCTAATGGAAGCAGTCATAAAACAGTATAGTGTGAGTAATTTCAAATATATGTAATAAAATTGTTATGTTACCTGTTAACTCAATTAAATGTGTGAGAGAGAAATGTCCAAGAGCGAATACTTGGACTGTCTTTGAAACTTTGGTATAAACTTATAGAAATATCCTTCTTGTTAAACCAAACTGCAGTGTTAGAAGCCAACATGAAGTCTTATTCTGGTGAAGCATAGCCATAGAGAGCATCATCTATTGATCAAGGAGTTAGTGTGGCAGATCTCTTATTTGAAGTATGACTCTGTATTGAAGCTTCCATGTATTTTACTAATAGGTAACACCAATGATCTGTAGATAATTAACAAATCAAAGGTGTAACTACAACAATGGTAGATTATTCAATACCTCCTGCTGCATCTATTACATGCTAACTATATAAATAATTCAAATAAATTTGTGTCTGCCACAGTTAGCTTCTCCTTGCTGCATAAAGAACCAAACCAAAGCAGCTTGTATGAGGAAAAGTTTTATTTTGGCTTACAGACTCGAGGGGAAGCTCCGTGATAGCAGGGAAAACAATAGCATGAGCAGAGGTTGGACATCACCTCCTGGCCAACATTAGATAGACAACAGCAATAGGAGAGTGTGGCAAACATTGGCAAGGGGAAGCTTGCTATAACACTCATGATCCAACCCCCAACAGCACATCTCCAACAAGGTTCTAATTCCCAGACTGCCATCAGCTGGGGACCAAGTATTCAGAACACATAAGGTTATAGAATATACCTGAATCAAACCACCACAATATTTTTAAACAAAGTTTTAAGAAAATGATGTCAGGAAGTTATAATCTTTTGGATGTACATTGTCTAGTTGTATTTTCAAAATTTTGAAGAAAGGTTACTTTACTAATAGTTTGATTTTCAAGTATTATTTGATTAGCACAAAGATTACCCAGTAGTTCAGAAAAGTTTGAGGATTCAGCAATTTCCACTGTTTCCCCCTGAAGTAGCTGGGATTGAACCTAGCATGCTTCACAGGCTATGCAGGCTCTCTACCACTGTGCCCTGTCCCCTTATTAATAAGTTTTATGGTTGTTTTATGCTTAGCTCTATGACAACTTCTTTACACTTACTAGGTAGGACTAGTGCATAGGACACAGAACAGTGAAGGGAAGCGATGGATCTATGAAACCATAACTTAAAAAAATGCAAAAAAAAAACGTACTTCACTATGCATTTTAGGATACTTTTGGGGACTAAAGTTTTGTGAGCCTAATAATTTCATCATCCAGACTCATCAATTAGACCATTTACATTCACTTAGCTTTATTAACATTGTTTTTTATTAACATATTGTATGCCTTGATTCACATCACAAGGCAACAACTTTATAGTACAATTTGCTTTAGGAGCTGGTTATGCTAAAATTATGCAAATTCATAACTGAAGCTCACAAGGTCCCAGGGATGAATCACCAAAACAGGCAAAGATATGGGAGGTAAAGATTTATTGGCGTTATAGATCCATAATGTTGAAAAAGGCTAGCCCCTTTTCACAGGTCCAAGCAGAGAGAAAGAGAGAGAGACAGACAGAGACAGAGAGACAAAGAGCAAGAGAGAGAGAGAGAGAGGTCATCGCCAACACCACACACCTGCAAACATGAGATAGGCAGGAGGTAAAGAGAGAAAAAAATATCCTTCCCTTTAAGTATCCTTAGGGTGGGGTCTTGGAACCTTTTCCCAGAATTGCTGTCTTCCTGAGTCCCTGGAATGTCCTTCCTGCACTGCCTTCCCAGGAAGGGATGCTGATTTCTAGCTCCCCTGTGCTTCCTTTCATCCTGCCTCCTATTGAGAGGCTTATTTCCCATAAACATCCTCAGAGACCCACCCAAGATTACTATAAAGGTCAAGTTAACAACAAAACCTAATCATTACAAGTCCACCACTTGTCAGCTTGACATCAAACCATAGCTCCTTACATCATACTTATTTTCCAAATGAAGATAGTAACAAGATCATAATTCTGCCTAACATGATATAATTATCCCACATACAATTGGAAAGACCCTCCAACACAAGGTAAGGTCCCTTAAAGTGATTTCTATAAAATCAAAATAAATCATAGGCTTTTAACATAGAATGGCACAAAGTAAACCAACATTTCCAACTGCTATGAGGTACTACAAGGAGAGACTGGACCACATCAAATTCAATAATCATCATGCAAACATCAAACATCTGTAGTTGAAGTCCAAAATCACAGCTAGTGACTGAGAGTCTCCAGATTTTCTAATTTTGCCTCTCCAGCATGGCTAAGAACCTGGTAAAACTTCTATCCCTAGCCAATAGCGCTCCATGGTAGTCCTTGCATAGTCCTGGTATGTCCAAAATATCTTTGGTTCTCCAACAGAAATCACAGTCCATCTTCCAATTTCTTCACTTACTGATCAGGGATTTGATGCCATCTTCAATCTGAAGATTTTTGGGTCTCCATTGCAAATCTTCACAACTGTTCCATACACTACATCTCAGTAGCAGCTTCTGGAACTATGTGTACTTCATGACTTACTCCACACATGTATTATGTCTCATCTAAGCAGTGGCTCCTGAAACCATGTGTACTTCATGACACACTTCATGCATATGTTTCTCATGCTTCTAAAAGCAATACAAGGTATGCAGGTCATAGCCATGTTGTTAATTTATAGATGAAATAAACCTTGAGAGCAGGTTCCTTCCTTTTGCTCTTTCCTTACGAGAGTTTGTACAGTCTATCATTCAGTCTGTCCTCTGTGGAAACACCTCAGGCATCCTTTCCATTGATTCAATGTAGAGCAGTTAGGCTATCTTCTTTAGGATTGACAATAGCAGCTTCAGTAACCTAAAGGCAGTCTCTGTGCCAGTAATTTCAACTTGCTTTGAGTATTTTCCAAACTTAAATCTTAAATTCTCAGTTCCATATTGCTATCCAAACACATCAGCCCATTACTTAAATTTAATCTCGATCAAATGCTCTGGGAATAGTAGAAGGTAACCACCCTTTATTTCAGTAAAGTCTTTCCCACAAAGTTATCATGGGTCTCTCCTTTCTCTTAGGAAATCCATAAGACATGCCTCCAAATGAAATTTTCTCTACAATCAACATTTTCAAACTCTCATCAGAATAGTAGGTAAAACTTGGCTTACTGCTCTGCAAGGCATCTTCAGTTGCAAGTACCAAGTCCAAGTCCATTCCTCCACCACACAAGTTCCAGAAGAACAAAATCCATATGGTCAGATCTCATCAATATCACCCCAAGTCCTGGTTCCAAAACTGCTAGTCAGCCACATGCCAATAGGATGAATCTCCAAACCCAGTACAGTTAGGGAAGGAAAATATTTATTGAATTTAGATGCATAATGTGAAAATGTTAGCTCCCTTTCCCTGGTCCAAGCAGAAAGAGAGAGAATCCATCACCAACACCACACACCAGCAAACAGCAAACAGCAAACGGGCAGCAAAGGGCAAAGAGTGAAATTTCATCCCACTTTATACAGCCTTAGGCCAGGGTCTTACAACCCTTTCACAGACTTGTTGGCTTTTTGATTCTCTGGAGTTTCCTTTCTGCACCACCTTCCCAGGAAGGGATGCTTATTTCTAGTCCCCCTGAGCTTCCTTAGATCCTTCCACCTACTCAGAGTCTTCTTTCCTGTGAGCATCCTCAGAGACCCACCCAAGATTACTAAAAAGTTCAAGGTGAAAACAAAATTTATGCTGAAAATTATGCTTGCTCAAATTCATAAGTGAGGCTCTCAGGTCCAGTGCCTCAGTGACTGGACTGAAGACATTATTTTAAAAGAAGAGCGTAGGTGAAAACAGGATCATATGATTAGACTTTAAATTTGGATAAATTTTTTTCTGATATGGAGATGATACTGGCACAGAAAATAACATAAAGGAAAGAACAAGTAAAGGCCTGAGAAGTTAATTATCTATTAAACCAGGAGAGAGTCCTGTATCTTTAAAATCCTATGTAAAAGCACACAGCTGACTTTCAAAATTTCAATTTTATGATAAAATATAATCCCTTGCATATTATTTAAATATAAATTAATGTTCTTTTTAAATGCACTTGTCTTTAATAAAATTATATACATAATCATATATTTACCTTTATATTAGTTAAGTGATATAGTTAATACCTTTTTGTCAGCTAATACTTTGGAAATTCAATATTGGAGTTCCTCTTCCAATTTTTTTGAAAAGTCAATTATCTAGGAAGAAAAAACAATGCCTATTAATTATTAAACTTATACTCAATGGTATTACAGATTTGATATTTTTATTGTTGCAATATGGCAACTTTAAATTTTAATATTTACTTTTGTTAATAGTTTCTTGAGGAAAATTCTATTAGCCTAATCCATATAGGGATTTGGAAGATGGCAAACTTTCTTTTTAAAAAATATAGGAATGCTTATTAAAATTGTTTTGCTATCCAAACAAGAGACCCATAGCCACAGCCATTCAACCAACTCTGGATAAGCCAAATGTGTTTGTGTTTTTCAGGATACAATGAGAGAGCTGTGGCCCATCAAACCCTACCAACCCACCGTAGGCTGATGGCTGAGATCCTGGCAATAGAGGAGCCACCACAGTCATATCGGGGAGGATCCATAGGGAACCCAGACAATGACAGATCAACAAGGGACCTATAACCACAGTCATTCAATCAACACAGGATAGGCCAATGAGACAGAAACCAAGGATTTTCGACACAAGGACCCCAAAGCTCGCAACATTAAAGCAGCCTTATTACTCACCCACCACGACTCAGGGAACTGAGCGGAAGAGGGGGCGGAAAGATTGTGAGAGACGGTGGGGGAGACGGTCCAGAGGCATAGCACCCATCAGTAACAACACACTTGGGCCAGGAAGACCGGGATGAGTACTAGGATATACAGGATCCCTTGCCACAAGGACTAATACAGACAGCCCACGGAGGAGGATATACAACTGATCAGGGATGGGGAGGGGGGGAATTGGGGAAGTCGGGATAACAGCGCATGGTTTGCCCACTAAATAATGTAACTCTTTAAGGACAATAAATATATATTTTAAAAAATTGATACTTTCAGGGAAAGACTAGAGTAGAGCCACAAACTAATTCATAAGAGAAATAAAGTGTTTCAAGGGAAGACTGCAGAAGACCCACAGGCACATGAGGGTAGAACACGGATGTGTATGCAGGGGATTTAGAAGAAACACACATAGAGTCCACCTTGTGTTTCCCCATGGAAGGAAGTTAAGGCAAATGGGGGAAGATTAAGAAGAATAGCAGAAAGAAAATATTAAAGCAGAGAACAAGAAATTTAAAGGAGAAATGAGTAATAAATATATTTATATCCATGGCTATCCCACGTTTGGAGAAGTTGCACAGGTAAGAGGCCCAGAGATAATGAAAGCATCCATGTGGTATATCTGGAGCATAAGGGAATTAATATGCATGTGGTAGATTCAGAAACAAGAGGAAAATCATGCATGGAAATAAAGTGAGAAGTTACCCCAAACTATGAAGAAGAGGCAAGGAGAAAAGTTCCACCAGACTAAGTAATATAACTCCCCACCTAGACTCATGTGGCCAGAGTGAGAAGACAGAGAGAGCCAAGGAAGGCCAAGGGCAGACTTTCTTCATTGTATAGAAAATGTAGCCTATGTCAAATTCAGGTATATAAAGGGAAAACCGGATTGGTTTGTAGATTTGGAGGGTATTGGCTGGGGCCAGCCTACCTGGCCTTCTATCTAGTTAGCACACTAGACTGTGGGCAGCAGAGAACACTCTAGATCATTCTCAATCAGACATGAGTTCCATTTCTACTGAGTTCTGTTCTTGTGGCAGGGCAAGTTGGCATGTGGGTTGACATCTCCTAGGTACTGAAACTGTCCATAAGAAGCTAGAATTCTCATATTCTTCTTCATAATGACTACACAAAATGAAATCAAAATGAAATATTATTGCAAATGACATATAAAAAAGATTATACATATCCAAGCTAAAAAATCTTAATTTATATCTAAATGATAGTGATACAATGAAGAATTTAGAAAGCAGAAACAAGACTTGGCTATAATATACTAGACATTAAATTAAATAGAATAATGTGGAAGAATTTATTTTCTAATAACTCAATAACTTCATTACTTTAAATAAAACTAGAGACAAATAAATATACTACCTAATTTAATTAGGATCATCACACACGTCAAAAACACACTCTCCAGGAATAAAGAAACCCTCCTGGGAGGAGAGAAACAAGAAGCAGTGCATGAAGAAATCGTCAGAGCATCCATATTGGGAAACAGTAAAAAGCAATCAATAGTAACACTTCAGTACATGGACCTACTTATATCTTTTGAAATATATTCAGGAAAATAAATATCAGTGTATTTACATTTATTTAAAAATGCCACAAACCTGAAGAGTCAAATAACAGATGTTTTTGTCATAGGTCTGGTGTGAAAGAAGTATATATCCAAGGTGTCTGACGGTCCTAGATTTGCAGACAGTGGTTACAACCTGACCTTACATGGAGGAGTGACAGTTTTTATTGATTTTGTCAACAATTTTATAAATGCGTATAATGTATTTTAATTTTGGTTCAGTTTCATCAGATTTCATGCTACCATCTGTGATGGCAGTTTAAGATGAGACTTCATATTTCAGAAGACAAAGAAGCAAAGTGATTAGAACCAGGGACCGGGCTATAAAGTTCTGTAGCGTTCCTGTTCTGACCTACATAATCTTGGTTCTGTCTTCTAAAACAGCCATCACATGTTTGGGATGATAAAAAATTTAATACATATATCTTCTAGGTGTATTGAATGTTTAAAAGCCATGTATTCACCAATTGTCAGAATTCATGATATTTGGCTGTAATATTTCTTTTGATTAACACTTATGAAGTTCTGATATCTATTTCTTACTTCATAATTTAATTGTAGTATATTATTAATATTTAATATTTAATTTCTTTTAAAGTTCTCTAAAACTTTCCTGGCAGCTAAATGATTTCTGTAGTTTGTGATTCCACTTTCAAAAGTCTATTTTATCAGTTTTAGTATTCATACATCATTTTGGCTCAACTTTTCTGTTCATTTATCTAGGGTTCCCATCTATAATACTCATTCTCTTCATGTAATCAACTCATTATTGATAATAAATGGTTTTAAACTAAGGGATTAATAGTCTATCATTATACTAAGTCATGCTATGTATAATTAATAAAGATAAAATTGTGATGAAGCATTAGACTGTAAGATATCCACAAACTGAAATAAAGTGCTTGAACATATCAAATGGAGTCGGTCTTTCATTAGTCTATAACTAATGATATTCCATATCAAAACAATTAAAAAACTAGTTGGATTTTCCAATACATTGATTTAAAGAGTTGAGTATACACCATTACAGTTTGTGGAATGGTGTAGGAATGTTTTTCTCTGTCAAGATAAACTAATAAAATAGTATCTCTACTAAGTGTAGATGGTATTAAGCAGTGTAATTTAGATTCAAGAAGAGAAGGAAAAGAGAATAAAATGTCAATAATTATCTAAGATGTTCAGCATTAGTAAAATGCAATTCATTTGTGTATAAGTTTGCTTAATTATATTAATAAGGTAAGAAATGATCCATAAACAAGTCAATCATACATGATGTAAGGACAGGAAATAGGAGCTCCATTTACAGACTTTGTTTGTATAACAGATGTTTGATACATACTAATTAATTTATAATTGCATGTCATTAGTAGAATGCAGTATTTGTTAAGCTGAAGTATATATTTATGACTCATAATTGATTCTCTGTCAAGTGAGGTTGTATAGTTGATCTCCAGATTTATTGTCTTAAAATGAAAGTAAAATGGTATTCAAGCTAAATTTCTCACTACAATGAACATTGCTTTTAACATCATGCCTGACAAAACTCAGATCATTAATATTAGTCAATATACTTATTGGCTAAATTTCTGAGTTCATTTGATTTAAATGATTAATTGAGCAACATCTTATATTAATGAAACCAAATCACTTATTTACAACATTGAAAATGTGTTGGAAAGAAGTATTTTCTCATCACTTTTAGTAAAAAAGTATGAAATATCACAATAATCTAGAAAAGGCTATTGATTCCATTATTGAAAATTACAGTGAAATTCCATAATAATAGGAAAAATCATATGTAGAGTTTTAAGTGACCTAAAATGTTACAGATTAATGATCTATAAATATATTTATCTTTCTTTCATCAGTTTTATTTCCATACATGTAAATAAAACAATAAATATAAAAAATTACATATGTATAAAATTTTATACAAAGTACTATAAATTAAGAAGACTAAAAGTTTACCAGATTTAGATTTCTATATCTTACCAAAAATCAATGTTAGGTAGATTATAATACATTTATATGTATATATATTGTTAAACCAAAACAAACACAAAGAAAGACTAATTAAATTAATAAAAAACAAGATAAATAAGAAAAAAAGATAATAAACCAGAAAAGTTTCTAATTAAACAGAAATAGGCAGTAACAAAAATTGAAACAAAAATGCTGAGGCAAATTTATTATACATTCCAAACTATTATGTGTAAATAAAATATATTACATTAATTATGAATGCCTGGGTTATTCCCTTTTCTTAGTTCCCTTTTGTAGGACGGGGGTTACAGGAACTCACAGTAATGATCCACTGATTGTATGGGATCTTGAGGTTAGAATTCTGATGGTCAAAGGCCCTCATGTTTCTGCATTTAACCCTCTCATCAGCCCTTTGCCCAGGATTTTTTTAAGTGTATTGAATTGGAGATCCTACTCAGTTCCTCATGTTTCTGAAGTGAACACTTTGCCTGCACATTTTTCTTCCCAGTATATTATGTTGTGTTTAAATAAAAGATTTGAATCAATATTGTTGTAGCCACACTCCCCTGGGATGAACCTCCAAATCAGGCACAGTTATGGGAGGAAAGGTTTGAGTGAAGCTACAGATGCAAAGGAAGTTCCATAATGGAAAGAGGCTGGCCCCTTTTCACATGTCCAAGCAGAGAGAGAAAACCATCACCAGCACCCCCCCACACACACACACACAGGCTACAGGTGGGGGGAAGTGAGATAGTGTCTTTCCCCTTTGTATAGATTTAGGGCCTGTCCCAGATTTGTTGGCTTCCTGAATCTCTGGAATTTCCTTCCTACACTGCCCTCCCAGGAAAGGATGTTCATTTCTAGCTCCTCTGAGCTTCCTTACATTCCTGCTGCCTACTGAGAGACAGCCTTGCTGTGAACATCCTCAGAGATACACCCAAGATTACTAAGAAGGTCAAGTTGACAACAAAATTTAACCATCACAGTTGTCTACAGAAAAAAAAAAAAAACATTTGTTTTATTTTCATATTTTTTATATTTTTTACTTGTTTGTTTTGTTTGCTAGGCAGATATTTCAGCTTTAAGGAAAAATATGCTAAATTTGAGACAAAATATATGAAAGTGAAAAGATGGGAGAATATGTAGAATAATCAGATTTATTAAAATTGCCATGCCCAGGCCAGAGCCCATAGAAAGTAAATTCAAACTTCTTAGTTCCATGGACCCTGATATTAAGAAAAATTGAGGCTTTTGGGGAAGGACTAGAGACACAAACTCATTCATTTGAGAAATTTTTCCAGGAAAGACTGCAGAAAAACCACGGGCAAATGGAGGGTAGAACACAAGTACTTATGGAGGGAGATTTAGAAGAAACATGCAAAGCTCTCTCCTTGTGTCTCCCCATGGAAGGAAGTTAATGCAAATGGTGGAAACTCAAGGAGTATACCGGAGGGAAAACATCAAAGCAGAGAACAAGTAGTTTAAATGAGAAATGATAGTAAAGACATTTGCATCCATGGCTACCTCAAATTTAGAGAAGTTGCAAAGGTAAGAGGCCCAGAGTTAGTGAAGGCATCCATGTGGCAGATCTGGAGTGTAAGGAAAATACACAGGTAGTAGATTCAGAGACCAGAGGAAAATCATACATGCAATTAAAGTGAGATTATGCACCAAACTATGAAGCTCCTCTTACCCGCACCCAGACTGGTGAATCCTGGTTGCCAGAGTGAGGAGAGGATGACAGAATGAGCCAAAGAAGGCTAAGGCCAGCCTTTCTTTAAGGTATAGAAAATGAATCTTGTCAGATTCAGGTATTTAAGGAGAAGACCAGATTGGCTTGTAGATTTGGAGGACAGACCCTGGGACCAGCCCAACTGGGCTTTTATCTAGTTAGTGTGTTAGATTGTGGGCAGCAGGGAACACTGTAGATCAGTCTCAATCAGACATAAGTTCTGTTACTACTAAGAGTTCCAGTCTTGTGCCAGGACAAAATAGCCTGTGGGCTGGTATCTCCTGGTTTTCTCTGGGATTCAATTTATTAATGAAACTGTCTAAAAGAAGCTAGCTTTCTCCTATTCTCTATAATGGCACATAAAACAGAATCAAAATGAAATGTTATTGCTAATGACATGTAAGAAAGAATATTTATACATATTAGAACTAAAATTTTTAATTTATATTTAAATGATAGTGACACACTGGAGAATTTAAAAAAAGCTTTGTAGGGAGTGAAAGAGATGCCCATTAAAACATTGGTTCATTATGTCACTGCAATATTCACTTAGTCTCAGGAGCTTCACCTCTTGAGTCTTTCCATCAACATTCACTGCCAACTGTAAGAATTTCTCCTGCATGTCCAAGGCAGACAGCCGCATTAATTTTAGCAACACTGTATGTGCATAGGCACAAATGTTTACCAAGCGTTTTGACAGGACCATCACAAACATTTAACAAAGCAATAGTGGTGGCTTCCCTGCCAGAAGCTATGATCTTTTTAGCCACAGGATTTTGACCAGGCTTAAGTTCCTGACTCCCTCCTGTGAATGGCCTTAAATCAAATAATAATAATTTTTTAAAAAGTAGTTGGCTGTAAACCCCACACTTGTTCCCCTAGCCCACAGACAGGCACATCTTGCCTGGAATGTTGGTATTGGATCACACAGGGTCCATAGATGAATAGTACTCTTGGTGGCCATTTTTACCCCAGTAACCTACATAGCACCTTCAACAAGGAGGATACTACTAGCTCGGAAAACATGATTTCTCCTTATAATACAACCAAAGCATGCCATGTCTTCAGAAACAGTGCCTTACCATTTCATTTTGGATTTCAACCAATATCAGTGGAAATAACCTTTTGGATTGAGGGGACCTTGTGGGCCTCCCTGGCCAAAAACTCTAAGGGAGGTAGCTCATTCCTGAAATTGTGATCTTCATTCAACAACATCATGGCCTTTCCACCCAGGTAGAAAAACTCTTTAAACACTGTACCTGTGGTCTTTCCTGTCTTTTCAGATATCTTTCTTAATACCCAGAGTTTAGTAGTGTAACATTCGTAAAACCTTCTAAAACCTTATTATAAAACCTTAGTACATTGGGCAGGATCTCTGAAGGCCCAGTACTAGTTGGTCAGGCATCATTTTGTAGGACAGAAATATACTCACTGTGGGGACATAACTTCCCACCCTGGGACAAATGGTTCTCTTTTCTTGCACCCATTCATTCTCTCTGATAACTATTTGTATTTATTTGTATTATGCAAAAAGGAAATGTTAGGCCCAGATTGCCCAGTTTGGCAAATTGTACAAGAGAATATTTCATTTACTGTATTCATATACACCTGTGCCTTATTGTGGCTGGTAAAAATCCCACAAATTAACTACAGACATAATAGCAAGTAGTGAAACTATAAAATCAATAGAAGTAATTAAATAATTAAAATTCATAGTTTCGGATTATTTATTATCTCTTAGATATAGCAATAAATCATAAATAACCAAAGAAAATATATTGCATTTCATTTGCAATAATTTTTTTCCTTAAAATGATACTATGAAGAAACTACAGTAACTTAACATGAATGCACACGGAACTAGCTTCCATGGTTCAACAAAATTTGAAAAAACTTGAAAGAGTAAATCTAAAAGGATATATAAAAATATTTAAAATTCAGCAAAAACATGAAAAGAGAAATGGGCACAATGTTAAAGGGAATTCTTGAAAGGTCCTTCCTCTCTTCTTTTCTTCATGTTATGTAGCCCAGGTTGCCCAGAAGTTACTGTAGAACTCAGGCTGGTTATTCCTGCTACACCCATCACACGTTAGAATTAGTCTGTGTAATACGAGTACTTCTTGAATAAACATTTCTTGAACACAGAAATTCAATTGATCAATTAATACGTAAAAAATGTTGAGATGAGAGGGAAATGCAAATCAAATCCAAAAATGTACAATTTCACATCTGCTTGTCTACATTGAAAAAAAAAGAATACCAGATATTAAGGAAAAAAAAACACTAGTGGAAAATTACACATGGGATTTGAAAAGCAATGTGAATTGCTTTGAAAAAAGATGTTACACAGTTACCATATGACAACAATTTTATTATTATAAGGAAACAAAACTATTTTATAGTTGTTTCAACTTTATTTAGCCTCAAGGCAGGGTCTTACAACCTTACAAACAGTAAATGATATATTAACATTGCTTATTATCACAAACACTTCAGATATTCTAAATATCCAGCAACTGATCAATAACTAATCCAAATTACTATATGTATGTAATTGTAAAAGTAAATATTAATAACCTCCCTATGCATGCTGTAACATGCATAAACTTTAGAGATGTATGTTGTAGTGTCTTTCATATTTACATGTACTATCAGATTTTAAAAAATATATAGAAATTATTATGTTTTATATAAAATAAATTAATTAAATAATATAAAAGCATACATATTTTGTTCAAAAGAACAGTATCCTAACAAAGACTATATAAATGCTTGCTTAGTGGACTTATGATTTTTTTTCATTTCTGTATATTCAAAGTGTAAAAATAATTCAGGCTAATACACAGACAAGTTCTGTTTACACAATAATACAAACATGCCTGGTTCTCATCAGTCAATGTGAAAAGCCATTACACACACATTCCATTATGTGCTTATATACAATGTATATAATGTTCGAAATGATATGTACTGGTGTGAAGGAGGCAAAAAAATATTTATAACAGATTTCCAACAGCTTACTTAGCCTGATAATTAGGAATGTCCTTTCAGCAGAAGTGACATCCTAGTTCATTTGAACCCAGGGATATTATGCAGAAAAGAGTGTAAGAGTCTGTCATAGTCAGTCACATGCTGCTGGGATGAATCTCCAAACCAGGCATAGTTTTGGATGGAAAGTATTCATTAAAGTAACAGATTCAAGGGAAGTTTAATAATGAAGAAAAAGGCTGGTCCCCTTTCACACATCTAAGCAGAGAGAAAAACCCATCCAGCAACTCCAGCAAGCTCACTCCAACTTTAACTCACAAAGACAGCAGGACTGCCCGACTTCAGCTCAGACTTCTCTTTGCATATGTAGAGCTGGAATTTCACATCCACCCCAGAATCACCTTAGGGCTAGAGTTTAAGATCCCTCCTAGGTGACACCTCCTCCAGACAGGCAGCTGGAGAAAAACTTTTACACTTTTGAATCTATTGGGGGACATTCAGTCAAACTGCCACAGAACCAATATTTTTGAGCTTTCCATTGATCAAGCACAAATTTATTTAACATGTATTTCCAATGAGGCATTGATTCGTTCTAGTTTGCATGTATTTGGATGCCATAAAATTTATAAAATCCAATTAGTGATATTTTTATTAGTGTTCTTCTGACTAAGAGACACTAACACATTATAGAGTCTCAGGTTCACAATCTAAGTCAAGGATAAAAATAATCACACAGTGAGTGATATTTAGTAGGCAATAAAAGTACCATTTGAGCAGAGGATTAATAGTATAACCTTTAAACTCATGCTCTCCTAGGTGTAATATATAGCCTTAGGAGAAATAGTTTGTAATTAATTGTGTAAGGTAAAGTTTTGGAGTTTCATTACTAATTCTGCTCCTACTTCAGAGTTGGTCCTGTTTGTACTGAATCAGTTGAACTGTTACCTGCTCAAAGTAAAAGTAAAGAAAATTAAATTTATATCACACAGTGCTTTTCTGCTTTGCTACCCTTCTAATCTCCCAAGGGGAATGTGAAGAATGTAATTGCACCATCAAGATATATTTACATCATTGTTTCAAAATATAATGTAATGTAGTAGGTTTTAACAGAGTATGAGTCATCTTAAAGTTTGCTAATTAAATTAGAAATAACATTATGCTCTCAATGAAATGATACTGCATTTTGGTTTTGTAAGAAAATAAATTCCATGTGCGCTTTATTAAATTAACTGGATTTCATAAAGGAAAAATATAAAAATTCACATTTGTATTAATGTTCTCTTGCAGGTAAGAGATATTATTTGATTATAATAACTATTCTACTTAAGCTATTAATACAATATAAAATATGCTTCATTATATTTTTAAATACATATTTATTGTCCATAATGAGTTACATTATTTAGTGGGCAAACAATTTTATTTATTCATTTTTCAAACAGAGAGATACAGAGAGAGAGAGAGAGAGAACACCAGGTCTGGCTTATGTGGGTACTATGTGGGTACTGGGGAATTGAACCCAGGGTCTTAGGCACTGGAGGCAAGTGCCTTAACCGCTGAGCCATCTCTCCAGCCCATCCTGCATTATATTTTTATAAAATAAGAGTTGTGGAGAATTGTCAAAAAGCAAAGAAACAGGAACAAACAGGAACAACACAGTAATTTAGTGTCTAAGACAATTTTCTTGTATATTTACATACATATAATTTATAACTTTCAATATCTCTGTTAATCAAATTAATGTGCCAAAATAAATCACTCTTTATTGCTTAGTCAAATATTAGATGTGTCATATTAGGGCTGGATGAGTTTACATAACTCTCTCAAAGTTGAATATCGGTATATTACAATGTAACTGTTGTGGGGTGAGCTGGGGGTAAGAGTTTAGATAATGCTCAACAAAAATTCTAATGTGCCCCCAAAATTAAGGAATACCCGAGTTCTTGTCTAGAAAGTTAAAGAATTAAAATTATACACAACAAGATAGTAAGGCATAGTGGGAGACTTTATTATTTAAGGGAACATGGGGAGTTACAGAGTTCTCCAGCCACCAGTGTGGGGAAAAAACATGGAGAGTTTAACAGAACTTATGCTGTTTAGCTAAAAAGTAGAAAATAGAAAGATCATGAGAAGAAAAGATGTGGAAGAGAAATCCAGCCCTTCACCACAGGCTGTGGTGGGGGCTGGGGAGACCTTACGGGTCCCTAGAGAGTAAGAGGTCCTTCTTCTAGGCCATGTGGGTGAGGAAGAGAGGCTGGATTAATTGTTCAGTCAGTATACCCTGCCCTAGGTGGGCAGGGAGAACACTGATTGGTTCATACCTGACCAATAATTTTTAGCACCTAGGTTTGGGCTCTGGCTAAAGAGACACCTCTCACTCAAGGGGCAGGTGTCTATGGAGCTGCCTGACCTGTCACATAACCATTAATTTGAAAAGTATTTTTTTTCTTTTATATCTTATATAGATACTGATGTTTATAAATTTTTAAGGTTGTGATCAATTTTGTTTCAGGCAGCCATTAAACGCCTTGCCAACTGGACCAAAATCAACTAATAGGAAGACTAAACAAGATAAGAGATGAAAAGGGAAATATTCAACAAATACCAATGAAATTGGGAGAATCATTAGGAAACATTTTGAAAATCTGTTCTACAAAATTAATCTCATATAACCTCCCTAAACTAAACCCAGAAGAAGAAAATAACATCAATAGAGGTGTAACATCCAAAGAGATTGACAGAATATATAAAGCCTCCCAACTTAGCCTCACAAAAAGTCAAAGCCCAGAGTCATTCACTGCCAAATTCAACCAAAATCTTTTTATCAGAACTAAAACTAGTACTTCTCAAGTTATTTTACAAAATTGAAAAGGAGGATGCTTCCTGCTCCCTGATTCATTCTACAAAGTTAGCATTTCCTAATAACAAAACCATAGAGAGACATAATAATGTATATACTTATTCATAATAAAGATATTAATTAAAAAGTAAATATGCCTGTAGATTGCAATGAGACAATTACAATTTTGTTAAGTAAAGGGAAATAATAGCATGTAAATGTTTAATGAAAAGTGATAATATAAACATTTATATTAGTTGTAGTAGTAAATATATGATTATATCATCATGTCCATATTTAATATTAATTTGAAAGTCTATATGCATAAATACATTGGTTGTTCACAATTAGATTTGAGCATGAAGCATTTTGTGTGAGAAAAAGTTGAAATTCTACAAAGAACATTCTATCCAATAGACAGATTATCATAGGTTTAGTGAATTTGCTTTGAAATCAAGATTACATATTTGGATTTAATGAACAGTTACTTTGTTTTGAAATTTGAGAATATATGTAAGTATGTTTGTATACATTGGAGGTTGTGAAGTGGGTATTTTATAAAATCATTTAACTGGTAAGATGAATTCTTAATTCACATCTTAAATAACTGTTCTCTAAAATTTTAATATCAAAAAAAATCGCATGGTTTGCCCACTAAATAATATAACTCATTATGGACAATAAATATTAAATTTAAAAAAATCTTAAAAATTTAGGTAAGTAAATAATTGATGAATCTTATCAGGTTATATAGCATAAAATGTATACACAGTTTAGTTATGTTGGGTCTGACTGTGTTGAATTAAATGGTTATTTATTTTAAATAAGGGAATGAGAACTTTTAGTAACCACACAATCTCTGTGTGTCCCCAACAATTAATAAGTAGCAGAGCACCCACCCAACCATGGTCTTTCACATCCATAAATTAACTCCTTTCACTGCAGTATTATCTGCCTAATGGATATGTCCCACTGTGAAGACAGATGTAAACTTTCTATTGTGGAGTTACTAAAGTAACTGAGGGGAGATTTTTTGTCTGACTCCATGCAGCCTATAGCTGTGGGGATACCATGGATAGATTTAGTTCTTCTTTGCAAAAGAATTAGTGAGAATTAAAAAACTTAATCTAAGAAAAATTATGGAAATTATATATGATTATGTTATTACAGGGTATACAGAGTTCTCTCCACTCACTTCTTACTTCTGTATGTAGCTCACCTTTCCCTCTATTACTTACTATGAACTGACCAGTAGAAGAGCTCAGCATAGTTATACTAATGAAACTTGAAAGTAAAGCTTTGTCTAGTCTTGGATCAGAGCTTTTAACAGTAAGAGCAGCAACAATGAGAAGAAGCAGTTGCTGTCCAAATCATGATGGAACTATAGGTTATGTTTCTGAGCAGGTGGTTTGTTTTGTTTCAAGTAAGGTCTTCCTATGTAGAAGAGGGTGTCCTTGAACGTGCAGATATTCTCCTGTTTCTGCCTTCCAAGTACCAAGATGACATATGTAAACCACCACATCAGGCTTTTTTTGTTTTTACCATTTTGTTTTTACTAGGTAAATGAATTATGGAAAACCAGTCTAGACATGGAATTCTCACTATCATTTACTATGTTATCAACTGTCCGTTGAAGCTTGGTACTACACTATTACATGTTTTAATAGTTATTTGTTATTTTGACATATAACTCATTTTTTTCTATTAAATAGACACACTTAATATTTCTTACCAGTTCTTCCTAAAATACATCTTGCCTACCACTACTGATTTAAGAATTTTAGAAAGTTTATGTTCGAACAATAAAACTGGAACAATCAACTTTGCCTGTAGGTTGCTTGAGGCAAATGTCATTTAGACTTACTTGAAAAGAATAATGACCTTCTGGGACCTTGACATTAATCGTACATTTTGAATGAAATGCACCTCTTTGGAAAACCTATATTTGTCCAATATTAAGAAGTAGCTTCTTGTGAGAATGTTAAAGCCCAGATCCCCAATGACTTGACCTCTTCTCTTCTGTGTAGAAGTAAACTACAAAAATGGTAACAGATAAAATGATAACTTTGTTGTTTATAAAATACTTTGATGTTTGAAGAACACTTTTTTAATCCCTCAGGAAATTTCAAAAATGAAAAACAAAAGTGTATTTTAACTTTTCCCAAACTTGTGACACTACATGAAAAAAATTATACTATGAATAAATACATACTAAAATTGTTTCTCTTTGGAAAAATGTAAATATGAATTATTTTATGGACATTGATCACTTTAACCTTATTAGAAATTAGGAATCAAACTTGTCTCTCACAATCAGTGAGACTATATGCCTATGATTATCTAGTTATGCTTATATTATTAACAAGAGGAATTGAGTTTGATCCCAGTTCCCACATACTATGTTGGTTTGTAGACATGCACATTTATACTCTCTGCAATGGGGAGCTACGGATAGGGAGTTTCTTAGAGTAATGGATAAACCCAGTGAGAGAACCTATCCCAAAGAGGTGGACAGCATACCTGAGGAACAACAGCTGAGATAGTCTATGGTTATTCTCCTGCATCCAAACACATGTGTACTCCCCCACACACATAATAGCACACATATATGTATCACATGCACATAAATACGCATACACACACCACACAAACACACACTAGTGTACATACAAAAAAACCTACTACGTATTGATTTCCTAAATCTTCAATTCCATGTTTTGAATGTATGCTTGATAATGGTGTGTGTTTGTGTGCACATTTCTCTGTGTGTGCAGGTACATGTGTGTTTGTGGGTGTATGTGTGCATTGTGTATGTGGTCAAGAATGTGGAAAAAAAGAGGACAACCTCATGAACAGGTCACTGTGCTCTTTCTGAAAAAGGCCTCTCATTTGTCAGGAGGTCACTCCCTGAATCAGTCCACCTCTGTTGTCCCAGCAGAGAGATAACAAGTGCACATCATACTCCCAGCTCTTTTGCATGGATTCTAAGGATCTCACTTTACTATCTCTCAATTTCTTCTTTGATAATGTTGAGTATCAATTTGGTATGAATTTGGAGGAGATTACAAATCTTTGTTTTTAAATTAAAGTACTATACAGGGCTGGGGATGTAACTGAGTTGGTAGTGATTGCTTAGCACACAGGATGCTCTTGGTTCAATAAGCACCACTATATAAAACTATTAAACTAGTGGTGCACAACAGTAATATAAGCCCTTAGGAAGTAGAGGCAGGTTGGACAATCAAAAGTTGAAAGTCATTAGCAGTGACTAGAGAATTTGAGGCCATCCTGTACTAGAAGGGAACTTACCTTAAAAAAGTGCTTTGTAGTGAATATATACCTTGTACTCAAGAATTAAAATCACATTTGTTAGAAAAGAATGACATAAAAGAAAGGTAGTATTGGCTTTTTTCATATGTATTTTATCAAAGAATCTTGGTTTTACTGTTATATTAATAATAAAAACACCATAGAGTATTCACATTAAATGCATCATCATTGTGAAATATGTTATAACAAAGATATTACCTGCTTAATTAAATGAAGGTGACATATAAGTTATTTTTAAAAATCAATTAAATGTTTGGGAAAATTTACCAAATCAATATACATTGTAAAAAATATTTTTTTCTGATCTTTTTATGCAGAGCCTCGCTCTAGCCAAAGCTGGCCTGGATCTCACTCTGTAGTCTCAGGCTGGCCTCAAACTTGCTGTGACCCTCCTGCCTCTGCCCTCAAGTACTGGGCTTCCTTCTTACACCAAAATCCACCTTACAGAAGAATGTGGGTGTTGGCAATGCATCCTCAAAGATCTGATTGCAATGCTTACAGTTAAGTGTGTCTTAGTGTTGTGGCATCTATTGATTGATGCACTGAGACATTTTCTTTTGGGCATATAAAACTGTTAAAAATCAAAAGACAAAAATTGACTAAAAGGTGAATCCTACTTTTCTTAATAAAGCATTGTACCTATTTACTAAATGCTCTGCTTTTGTCTGAACCTTCTCTTCCAATTACTTCTAAAAAGCTGTAAAGACCATTGATTTTCTGTCATGTTGTAAATCAGCAGTTTTAATAGCCACCATTTGGAGAAGGATTTGAAAATCTGAAAATGTGTATCACTTACCCCATTGGCACAATTTATAAATTATTTTTCAAAACACTGACAATTATATAATTCATTTGAAAAACTGATTTTCTGTCACTGACTATAAATATCAGTCATGCAACTGCCAGGTGTTTTATGAAGCACATTCCTATGCTACATTTATATTCTCCATGGTTGCCCATGTGTGTGTGTGTGTGTGTGTGTGTGTGTGTGTGTGTGTGTGTGTGTGAACTTGTGGACTTGTGGAGGTCAGCAGACACCTTCTGATGGTTTTCTATAAGCAGATCTACTGTGTTTTGTTCCTGGGGCACTTGTTGGTCTGGCAGACCAGTGAGCCCCAGCAATCCTCCCATTTCAGCCTCAACATATATTAGCTTCCTAATATCATACTTAATTATTTACAATGCATATGGATATAGGCAATTATAAAATTATCAATGCTGATGGAAGCTGCAGGTATATAATTTTGTGACAACTTCTTTCATGTTTGTTCAGAAGCAACAGATGCAGAGTATCACCTGTGTCACCACTCCCCTCTCTAGCATCCACGGTATCCTGGTTAAGTCAGATTCTCTCCCTGAAATCAGAACTCTAACAGCTCTTCCTTCTCCTCCTCTACATTTCTCCTTGTCTTTCTCTGATCTATCTCCATCTGCCCCTTTCCTTCAATGAGTAAATATTGTTTCAGATATTGATACAAATAGTTTAGCTACTACAAAGAATGAACCAATATTAAGATTGAAATATCTTGATTATAGTGGATTCAATGGAGCCTTCAGAAAGTATGAAAATAAAATTATTTATACCTTATATTTTTAGTTTTCTATTGAACATTTTAAATGTTTGATATATAAAATGCCTTGGTTATAATGTGTGTTGTGTGTGTTGTATGTCTTGGGGTATTTTGATCTTATTTTCTATGATTAATGTTTACATCACTTAACATTTAAATAATTAGTCAAGGCAATCTCTTCACTGTGATTTTGATTTGATAAAAATAAAAATCAAAAACAAATAAATAAAATACTTCCAACATATAATGTCACAGAATGAATATTGTAATTCCAAAAGAGGAATGAGGCATAACTAGGAAAGATTGGACTGCGGCAGGACAAAAACCCGCCTGTGATTTCAACAAATCCTTCTTCCTTGTCGGAGACTCATTTTGGAATCAAACAGGCTCTAAGGTTCTTGGATAGCCCATACCTGGACCTCTGCTGCCTGTAGCACACATATCTTTTTTTGTGCACTAACTTCATTCTGAGCATGCAACTGTCTTCAGCAGTCGTCCCTCATTGAACTCTCCAACATATTTGAGTTCCCATTCACAGCTATTGCTGTGGCCTCTTGATGACCCTCACAGGATTCTGATTTTGTCAGACATTGCTTGGCTTAGGTGACATCCTGGAATCATGAAGCAAGTCAACATCTCCCCTCAGTCTTGCATTTTTCATGTAATCAAAAGCAGTGCTGTATGGATGATAATGTCAGGTTATATCTTCACCTAGGAATGTGACCTGGGCCTGGGGAGCATACATACAGCAGCCTCTGTGTGGCTTTGACTTTGGCAAACCACATTTCTAGGTGGTGATTTTCTAGCAGGGAACCTCGTCATTTTGTGTATTCTTCCTTCAAATCAATGAACATTTTCATAGGGTGGAGCCTTTTGTGAACAGACTTTTGCTTTCAGGGGATCTAGCTTACTGCCACTGCAGCTCAGGGCATTTCTCATCCATGATGTTGATATCTTACAATTGCAGCTCCTTTCTCAGTCCTATTCTGAATGCTATCCTGTCTTAAGATTTCCACCCTCAAACAATTTAGTCCGTCATATTTATGTTCAGTGCTATCTAAACTTACAGGACATGGACAGTATGTAGCCAGCATAAAGCAAATAATTTGTCAGCTGGGCTTCCATTGTCTTTATTGTTAAAACATCCTTGCCTTCAAACTCCTGACAGAATTATGCTCTCATGACATCATTCTGGAAGTTATCTAGCTCTAAGTTCAAGTTCTTCTTTCCTCTTACAAATCATATGGTCCAATTTAGCACAGCAATGAGCCCCACTTCTTAGTAACAAACTTTCATCTTAATTACGTTACTCATTGCTCTTACTGCCTGATAAAAACAGCTGAAGAAAAGCAGGGTTTAGTTAGTCTTACACTTCCACATGATATGTTCCTTCTGGGTGGGGATTCCATGATAGCAAAAGTTGGAAGCTGGTGATAACATTGCATTGAAAGAGAAAGAGAAATTAAGAGCAAGTAGAGCCAGATTGTAACATCTCAAATCAGACCCCAGTGAGCTACTTCCTCCAACAAGGCTCTGTTTCCTAAAGTGTCAACAGCATTTTAAAACAGTGTAAGCACCTGACGGACAAGTATTCAGACACATGAGCCTATGGGGCACATTTCACATTCCAAAAACAACATCATGTAGGTAACAAGTTACCCAAAGTGTGATTATTACACACACATATATATAACAAGGGAAAACAGGAACCTATAAATCCATGCAAGCCTGTTTCCCTAGGCTCATGAAAGTTGTCAGGAAGTGATAAAATACTAGTAACATGTATCCCACTTGTCTGACCTAGAGTCTTAACTAAGATTCAGAGGGGTTACTGGCATAATGCATTGAAGAGCATTGGGTTGTGAGGTATTATTGAAGTATGATCCAGGATGTGTCAGAAGCTTCAAATTCTCATATTTTTAAGAATATTTCAATTCCATAACATCTTGAGTCTCTGCATGAGAACTACAAGTGAGAAAAGATAGAGAACTTTGTCATTTCAAGGCCACCTAATGAACTTTGCCATAACATTCACCTGTAAATTTTGTTTGTGTCTTACCATAATAGCAGCAGAAATTACACTCAAAATTTTAGATAGACTTTATTTGTCATCCTTATGTTACTGGGTGTTGCAGTCAGCTTTCTTGTTGCTGCACAGAAAGAACCCAAGCAAAGGCGGCTTGTGGAGGAATGGGTTTATTTGGCTTACGGACTCGAGGGGAGACTCCATCCTGGCAGGGAAAATGATGGCATGAGCAGAGGGCTGGACATCACCTCTGCCACAGCACTGCAAACAGTGGCAGGAAGGTGTGCCAAATACTGGCAAGGGGAAGCTGGCTTATAACCCCATAAGCCCGCCCCTGACAACACAGCTCTACTGAGGTTCTAATTCCCGAATTGCCATCAGCAGAGTATCGATCTATCAGAACATATTCATTTGTTTGTGGGGGACACCTGGATCAAACCATGACACTGGGGATTCCTAATAATGTCTAAATGTCCCATACATTTTAGATTATTATCTATGAGTGATCAAGTCCAGAAACTTCAGATTCACTATTCAGGAGAAACATGATTAGAAAATAACATCACTTTGGAAAATGAAATGTTACAAAATTCATTTAATGACCATTAAACTCAAGTGTAGATTTAATTTTGGTTCCTTTAAATTGAAAGCTATAGCCTATTTACATCATTATTGGTCATTCAGAATTTTAAGAAGTTTGTACTCACATTATGGTCTTTAGAATTCCTGTGGTTCTTTCCCTTTTAGGGTATTCCATTGAATATTATTTAGCCTTAAACAATTCTATATTATCATAAATTTATAAAACTGAAATATTTCACTGTCATTTTTCTCTTTTTAATCAAGTTAGTTAGAGGAGAAAATGTCAGTCAATATATCAAAAAATATGCACTATTGCAACTCACCATTTTATCATTTCTGCTCAGTTCCCTGAGTCGTGGTGGATGAGTATTAAGGCTGCTTTAATGTTGTGAGTTTAGGGGTCTTTGTGTTGGAAATCGTTGGTTTCTGTCTCACTGGCTTATCTTGTGTTGTGGGTCCCTTGTTCATCCCATCATTCTCTGTGGGGTTCCATATGGATCCTCCACGGTATGACTGTTGTGGCTCCTCTCTTCCCAGAATCTCAGCTATCGGCCTATGGTCGGTTGGTAGGGTTAGATGGGCCCCAGCTCTCTCACTGCATTCTGAAAAATACAAACACAATCTCCATCGGAGAGTGAGATCAGTGTAGGTTAACAAATGTACACAATTCTGGATTACCTAGATTCTATTTTTGTTAACTTTCTACTAAGTATTTAGGTTTCAGAGATTCTGAGAGAAATTTATGTACGTATACTTTACTATGACAATATGACTTCTAACATGCAAATTTAAATGATATCATAGAAACTATACAAATACAAACTAGAAGTTAGCATGCATTATAGTTTGCTGGGGTTCAGGGGGGGATTTTTTATTTGGAGAAAAAGAGACAAGTGTTTTCATCATTCTTAATACATAGTTACCTGGCATATGGACCATTGGGTTTCATTACAGTAACATGTTTAACGTTCCTCTGAAGAATAAGGTTGTTGACCTCTTAGGACTGAGATTTTCTTTAATTTATTAGTCTAACTTTGTTCCAACTTTTCATAGCAGCTTACTGATCCTTTGAAGTGCAGCGCTGTATTTCACATTAGAAAGACTAAGACTGAAGGAAGTAGCCCTAACAGACATTAGTGAATCTGGTGATATGGAGTTTGCATGGTACCATACATCAACGTGTGTATGTGTTTGAAATTTTATGTATCAGAGAGTAAGTTTATGTGAGAGAGCAAATTATAAGATCCTTCAATGTGAGTTTTCAACAATACAGTTGGATAGTTAATAAAATAATGTCATGGAAAGCATATTCTCAAAGGCCCTGATATGACATCATATATATGGATATCTGCATCATAGTATTAGCAAGACCAAATCTACTTTCCTTCTGTAGAAACATACTGACTCTCAGGTGTGGTAGTTATAATAGTAGCACTTGTTGTCAGCACCATAAATATAAAAAAATAAAGATTATGGCAAAATTATATTCTTATTCATATTCTTGTTACTTTAAAATATTTACATGTTATATTTAGATATTCAGAATTTCAGAGAACATAGTATACAGTTCCAAGAAACACTTCCTAATTTTTATTGTGGGGGGATGAGTCAGATAGTCATAATTTCAAGTATTAGAAGAGGACTCAAAGAAGGAACCAAAAGAGAGGTCACAACGCTTGTTTCAACAGAAACAAAGTTCAGCATCTAATGCAATCTCACCTATTCAGCCCTCTTTTACCCCTTACTCAGAGGTGCTATTCTCTTCCTGAGAGAACCACATCAGTCCAGAAAAAAATCATCTCTTTCAGAATTCAACTGAACCTCAGAGTAAAAGCCCAAAGGAATAGATTATAAATAGATGTCTGCCATGTAGACAGTCTTTCATTGGCTGTTCATCTTTCTTGATACCTGAAACTCCAAGTCCCTGTTCTAGTAAGCTCTCCATGTCCCAGCCTGGTGGGGCTCTGATGAAAGGAGAAGTGTCCCCTAATCCGACATGAGCTCTATAGACCTCTGCATGGAAGGGTCTCTGTATACTGCCTTCTCTTCCCTTCTGTGAATCCAATAAAGTTTCTCTAATCTTGTGTATTTTAGTCCTTTAAATTTGTAAGAAAATAATTTAGGATGCTTCAAATTTATTTGTGCATAGGTGTATATTGGTGTATTCACAAAAAAATCTCAAGAATCCTGTTACATTATGATTATCTTTTGTTTAAGATGTAGAAAATAAAATTTGGTGGAGTCATACTTCTTCCTAATCATAGGACAAAGAAAGGGACTACCCCCTGAACACATAGAACTGCTCCATATGCCACAACATTTAATGCAGAAGTGGGGTTTCCTAGCTAAGTTGTCAAACAGTGTCCACATGAGTGATACTAAGGTAGGATAGAAAGACAATAAAAAAGGGTGGGGACTTGAAAATGGAACACAGCCTTTCACCCTGGATTCCCAGTAACAAAGCAAGAATACCAGCACAATTAACAATTGGTTAAAGTTTTCCTCCATTACCACTTGCATAAGCAATCTTCTAGGAATGTCACAAGAAAGCAAATATTTTAAATGAATCTTTGAATCAATGAATCCTTTTCTCAGATCCTGGGAAGTTTTACCATAGAGGCTGACACCAGACATTGAATGACCTGCAAAATCACTCATTCACAGAGGTTGTGGATTCTTTATCAAACTCACAGAATTAAATTCAGAGAAAATAAAGTGATTTTAGAAAAAAAAGAAGTTTTACTTGAAGAGTAAAGAAGCATGTTTATTTTTATAATTATTTTACTTTTAATTGATATCCTTATTATCCAAAATTAGATATAATGTATTAGCAAATATTATGTTGATATCCCCATTTCCCTCCTACCTGTCCCCAATCCACTGAGTATCCTCCTCAGTGGCATACTGGATCAATACATGGGGTAGGGGGTTATTGGGAGCACAGGAGGCAGCAAGGTTAGCTCCCCCTTTGTGTGTTGTTGCTGGGGGGGGCGATGTCTCTAGATATTATTCCCCATCATGGCTTTTACACTTTTTCTGCCCCCTCTTCTGCTCAGTTACCTGAGTCATGGTGGGTGAGTATTAAGGCTGCTTTATTGTTGGATCTTAAGGGCTTCTGTACTTCTGCTTTAGGTTGTGTTGAAAATCTTTGGTGTCTGTCTCACTAACTTAACCTGGGTTGACAGATTGGCTGTAGTTATAGGTCTCTTGCTTATCCCATCACTCTCTAAAAGGATTCATTGGGATCTACATGATAGGTCTGGAGTGGTTCATCTCTTGCTGAGAAGTCAGCCATCCGCCTGTGGTTCATTGTTAGGGTTGGAAAGACGACAGCTCTCTCCCTGCCTTCTGAAAAATAAAAACAGAATCTCCATCAAGAGTGAGATCAGTCTAGGCAAAATGAGACATACATTTCTATTTTGGCAGGATTCTTTTGGGACACAAGTTTTATGGGGGGGACCAGAAAAGATTGAAACTCCCAGGGACTAAGAGGGGCTGCCAAAGAGGACGGTTTGCCTCCTAGTGACTACTATCTAGGGCTTTAAATTGATTTTTTACTCAGGAAATAATTTGATCTTTAAAATGATTGGTTGAGATAAACAGAAGTGTAGCTTTGGCCCAATCCTAAATCTCCATCAGGTATCCGTGTCTATTATTTCCAGCACAAATTTCCAAGCATGAATGGAATAGCTGGAAACCAGATGTTCACTCAGTGGCTTTGCAAGATAGAAATATAAAACATCACTTCATAATACTTTTATGCTATTATAAATTTATGCTGATGTCCTTTTCATAACCAAAAAGACAGACAGACCTCAAATTAACAATTTAACCGACAACCAAAAGGAATTGGAAAAATAAAAAAAAAAAAAACATTCCAGACCTAAGAGTTCCAGATGGAAAGAAATAATGAAAATCAGAGCTGAAATTAATGAAATGGAAAACAAGAAAGAAATTAAACAAATTGACAAAACAAAGAGATGGTTCTATGAAAAAAATAAACAAGATTGATAAACTCTTGGCCATTTTCATCAAGTTAAAAAAAAACAGGGAAATCTCAAATTAACAAAATTATAAATAAAATTCAGAGGTCATAACAGGCACCAATGAAATTGGAAGAATCATCAGGACATATTTGTAAAATCTCTGCTCCACAAATTTGGGCAACCTGGAAGAAATTGATAAATTTCTAGACACATACTACCTACCAAAAGTAAATCCAGAGATATAAACCTCCAGATCAAACTGTTGCATCCATTTGTTCAAAAATGTAATCAAAATCCTCCAAAAAAGAAAAAAAGTACAGGTTCTAATGGATTATCAACCAAATCCTATCAAACCTTCATTGTTGAACTGAAGCCACCATTTCTCAAGCTTTTTCACACAATTAGAGAGCAGGGAATGCTCCCCAACTTCTTCAATGAAGCTTCTATCACCCTAATGCAAAATCTAGACAGAGATACAACAAAAAGGAAAACTCTAAACCTATAAACCTGATGAATTTAGATGCAAAATTCTGAACAAAGTCCTTGCAAATCAAATTCAACAACAAATCCATAACATTATCCATCTTGAACAAGTATGATTCATCCTAGGGATGCAGGGATGGTTCATCATATGGGAATTTATTAATGTAATCCACAATATGAAGAAGCTTAAATACAAAAAAAAATGATCATTACACTTGAAGGCCTTTGAGTAAATTCAACATCATTTCATGATCATAACTCTGAAAGAGCTTGACATGGCAGGCTTATACCTCAACATATAAAGGCCATATATACAAAATACCCAAATGACACATCAGGAGTTCACATTGGGATCAGGAACAAGACAGGGATTCCATTATCACCACTTCTATTCAACATAATGCATGAAGATCTAGCCCCAATAATAAGACAGAAAAAAAGACATTAAGTTGATACAAGTCAGAAAGGAAGAAGTGAAACTATCCCTATTTGCAGATGACATGGTCCTATATATATATATATATATATATATATATATATATATATATATATATATATATATATATATATATATATATATATATATATATATATATATATATATATATATATATATTCATCCCATAAGACTCTACTATAATATTCCTAAAAATGATAAGTGCCTTCAGCAAAGTGACAGGGTACAAAATTAACACACAAAAGTCAGTAGCCTTCCTGTATGGAAATGAAAGGCATAGAGAAAAATAAGCCAGTGAGACTGTTCTGTTCTCAAGAGCCACAAAAGAAAAAAATCAAATAGCTTGGAAAGACAGCCAAGGATGTCAAATACCTATATAATGAAAACATAAAAACAATCTAGAAGGAAACTGAAGAAGACATGGGAAGATAGAAAGATCTTCCATCCTCCTGGATAGGTAGAATTAACATGGTGAAAATAGAAATTCTACCAAAAGCAATATACAGATTTAATGCAATGCCAATAATAATAATAATAATAATAATAATAATAATAATAATAATCCTGGCTTCATTCTTTACATAGATAGAAAAAAATTAACCTCAGCATTCAGTTGGAATGGCAGAAGACATCCAATATCCAAAAGAAATATTCTCAGCAAAAGAAGCACCTCAAGAAGTACCACACTACCTGATCTAAAGTTATACTACAAAGCCATAGTAACAAAAACTGCATGGTACTGGCATAAAAACAAGTGCTTTTTGTTGTTGTTGTTGTTTTGTTTTGTTTTGGTATTAGGGTGGTGTTGCAGTCAGCTTTCTAGTTGCTGCACAGAAAGAACCCAAACAAAAGCGGCTTGTGGAGGAATGGGTTTATTTGGCTTACGGACTCGAGGGGAGACTCCATCCTGGCAGGGAAAACGATGGCATGAGCAGAGGGCTGGACATCACCTCTGCCACAGCACTACAAACAGCGGCAGGAAGGTGTACCAAACACTGGCAAGGGGAAGCTGGCTTATAACCCCCATAAGCCCGTCCCCAACAACACAGCTTCATCGAGGTTGTAAAACCCAAACTGCCATCAGCTGAGGAGCGATCTATCAGAACACATTCAATTGTTTGTGGGGGACACCTGGATCAAACCATGACAGTCCGCCCCTGGCCCCCACAAACTAATAATCATACATGATGTAAATACAATGCCTTCAGCTCAACTCTTAAGTCCCCGCAGCTTTCAACTGAGCCATAATACCAAAAATAAACCCATAATGGCACAGAACATTCACAATGCAAAACATGAGGCACAGCAAAAACAGATTGACAAATACAATACAAGATTTAAAACAAACAGGGCACCATCAATCTCTAACTCCAAGCTCAATGATTCTTAACCAGTAACACAAGTCTCTTGGAGATTCAATTCTGCCCCTCCAGCTCGGCTACTCACAGTCCGGGAAAACGTCATCCGGTGCTGGCAGCTCGCCTTGGCACCCATCCATAGTCCTGGAATTCACTGGGTCTCCATTGCAACCCACAGTTCATCCTCATGGCCCCATCGGGCTCCATGCAGGCAACCTTGCACACCTGCTTCACTCGCCTATGGCCATTTTTCAAAAAGAAACACTGTGTTGCAAATCCAATAACCCTCTCTTTCTAACCAATCTCCATTCCACAGAACCAGGTGGGCTACCAACTTGTTAATCCAGGGGGGATCAAAGCATTCAGGCCCCTTACTTCAAAAGTCCACATTCTTCATGTTGTTCCAATGCAGACCAGCTGGCCCAATCCCAATGGTTTTCATCTCTCAAACAATTGCAGGTGAACGGGCAGCAGTTTCCACCCAAAGATCTTCTTTCTGTGCCATCTCCATCTGCTCACACCAGTCCATCTTTACGTAACACAACCCTGCACAGGTTCCCAGGACATAGGCAGGCAGAACACAGTAAGCCTCTCACGCAAACGGCACAGTCCTGACCAAGTTCTTTCTCCCCCTCGTAAGCCAAACCTCATAGTCCATAGTTCTCACTACATTCAGGTCTTTCAACTCTGACCAGAATGATCCATGAAGCTGTACTCACAACACTGCGAGGCATCTCTTAGGCCGAGATTTCAAATCTTTCCACATTCCTCCTGATCACTTCCAGAAGACCAAAGCCACAAGATCAGGGTTCTAGCAGCAACAGATGACCCCACGTCCTGGTACCAAAACTGTTGGGGTCATCATTCTAGTTGCTGCGCAGAAAGAACCCAAGCAGGTGGGCTGGGAACCTGGCTTAGCACTTAAGGCACTTGTCTGCAAATCCTAAGGCCTTGGGATTGATTCTCGAGTATCCAAACAAAGCTGGATGCACTAAGTGGCCTATGCATCCAGAATTTGTTTGCAGAGGCTATTGGCTGGTGGCCCTGGTGTGCTCTCTTTCTCTTTCTCTCTGTCTTTGTATCTTTGTAATTAAATAAATAAAAAAAATTAAAAATGTAAAAATACAGAGAGATAACCCCTGGGAACAAAAACCAAAAAAAGTTTCTGTGTCACTTTTAAAACACAAAACATTTATAACATGATATCATTTTATATATTTCCTTATGGCTTCAATAATTTTTATTACTATGAGATATAAAACTGATTGAAAACATTTGACTGAAGAACATGCATGATTCCTTAAGAAATAGGCCACTTGAAACAGCATGGTAGGATCAGTTTTGCATTATTTTATTGGCTATTATTTTATATGCTTGCTCTCTTTAATCTTTTATTTCTATTTAGATTATCTGAAATATAAAAAGATGACTTTAAGCATTATTTTTGTTATGTAATTCTTATGTCTGTCTTTATACATACAAATATGTTGTTGTAGAATATTTACACATATTGGGCCCAGATGTGAGCTATAATGTTCAGATTATTTAACCTATAAAAATACAGATGATGCATACTAATTAGATTACTAACGGATATGCATTCACTAATATACAGTCTTTTCATGTGCAGTGCCATTATGTTACATGTTGCCCAAATAACAGAGCTTCATTCAGAATCCTTTTTAGTGTGAAAGCTTAAAAGCACAATTATGAGTTTGAATGCACATAATTAATATCAGTTTTATCAATATGAAAAGACTAAAATTTATTTCTAGAATTTGATATGTAATTACCACTCTTAGAAAGGTAGTCACTTCTAATTACCAAGTACTGTAAAAACCATTAGACTGCACACTAAGCGTGTGTGAAATAGTTTGACATAATGCATATGACTCATGATAGCAAACTTTTCTAGAAAAGAAAAACTGAATCTCATTGAAGAAACAGAATCATGGATAATCACCCAAACTAGTGACTAGCACAAATAAGTATGTCATAAAAGATTATCAGAAAAGTATTGATGTTGCATAAAATACATGATAAAATGCTCATCAAAAATGTTTTAAACACTTCACTTGCATATTTGACTTCTTAATATAAATTTATTTTAATATTCACTTTCTTAAATATATTTTATATCACATTATTTATTTACTATTAGAGGTAAAAAGCTTCATTGGTTTTACATTTAAGAGATTCCTTATGTAGAAAAAGTCTGACATATTTCAAGTTTCTATATATTTTTCAATATAATTTTATATAAAACCAATTTTTAGTAATATTTTAAGTTAGGGATGAGTAAAATTAATATTAAAATTTAAATATTCCAATTATTGCATGTATAAAGGTTGTTGGAATATTTCTTTCCCAACTCTTTCCATTTAATACAGTATCCTTGTGATAAAGTACAATTTTACTGCATAGCAATTACTGCTCTTATTTCTCTTCTTACATTACTGAAGCTATGATAATGTACATGAACTCTTTATCTTATATGCAGCAGTTTCTTTCTTGTTGCTAGAAAAAAAAATCCACCCAGCAACAGTTTATGGAATGAAGGGGTTTATTTAAGCACACAATTTGGAGGACAAGTTGCACCGGCGTAGGAAAGTATGGAAGGAACAGGCAGCCAGTCAAGCTATCTTCACAGCAGGAAGTAGTGAGAGCAAATGCCAAACAGGGCTGTACTGTTAAACAGCCAGACTGAACCTAGTGACAAACTCCCTCCAGCAAGGCTCCACCTTCCAGAGGTTTCATAGCCTTTCTGAATAGCAACCCACACGAAGGTTTAGATATTCAAACATTTGACACTATGAGGGATATTTTATATTTAATCCAGCACATATACCTCAGATTGCTTATATATTTTTTATCTTTATTATGAATAGATATATACATTGTATGAGCAAATCTTGTGAATGTGTCCCCATTTTCCTCCTCTCTGTGCCCTACCCACTGGGGTCTCTCCTCTTGAGCAAACTGGGGCTGGCCATAGGTTAGGGGGATATGAACTGCGCTAGAGGTAGCCAGTTTATCTTTCTCTTTTTTTGTTCTTTTTTCTTCCCCTTTGTGTATTGTTGCTGAAGGGGGCAGTGGCTCTGGATATTCTCTCCCACCATGGCTCTTACATTCTTTCTGCCCCTCTTCTGCTCAGTTCCCTGAGTCATAGTGGGGGAGTTTTGAGTCTGCTTTACTGTTGAGATCTTAAGCATCTCTGGATCTTTACCCTGGTTTGTGCTGGTTATCTTTGGTGTCTGTGTCCACTGACCTTTCATGGGTATCAGACTTGCTGTGGTGATTGGTCTCCTGTTTGTCTCATCACTTTATCATAGGTTTCATTTGGGCCCTGTTTGAAGGGAGGTGTGGTTTGTCTCTTGCCAGGATGTCAGCCATCATCCAATGTCTGGTTGATAGAATTGGGTTGTCCCCGGCTCTCTCCCTGCCTTCTGAAAAATACACATGGAATCTCCCTCAGAGAGTGAGATCAATATGGGTTAAATGAGACAACATTGCTATTTTGACTAGCTCCTAATGGTGTAGCCTCTCTGTAGCTCTCTGGTGGTGGGAATTTCCCCTAAGAGCATGAGTTCTTTGTCCCCAAAGGATTATGCCATGGATTCCAGTTCTGTTAAGGGATCCTTGTCACTAAGTGGATCTCTTAGCCAATCAGTAAGCTTTTGATTACCCTCTTAAATTTAGTGCCACTATTGCACAGATGAGCATTTCTTGACTTGCTGGTCTCTTCCATATAGCCATGTGTTCAGCATTCTTGTGACAATTGTATATCAGTGGTCTCTGCTTTCTCCAAATATCAATGACCAGTTTCTGTTGCATCTCTTGCAACACCTTCCAGTGCTACACATGCTACCATTTGGGAGCTGGTTACCATTCTGTATCAAGCGGGGTCTCTTAGTATTGTCTGATGACACTCTGTGGTCTCTTCAGCAATAGGTTTTTGTTTATAGACGCTTCCTCCTCCAATATATTCCACAACAAATTACTTTTGTATAACTTTTCTTTTATAAGACTCTTTCAAATAGGCTCATCTTCTCACTGTCTCATATTCTAATCATGTTGAACTGCTCTTAATATACAATATTTTTCTTTTGTCACGTGAGAGGCATTATAAATATTTATTCTTATTGTTTATTATCTCCATCACACAAAAACAAAAATTTTATGTGAGGATCAATGAGATTCAAAACATATTGAACAAAAGAAGTGTTAGATGAATGATTTGTTTCCATTAAAAATAAGTAGGCATGATTCATATCTATTGACAGGTTTCAGTCAATAAATAATTAATACAAAATTAGTATTTTGAAATGTACATCAAAATGTAAATTTTGCATATATGCACTAATTTCATTTGATCCCCATGTAAATAACAATAAGTCTACTTTTAATGAGTATATCCATATATTCTTATATTTTAGTAAGTTCTACTCTTCTCCATATGCCTGCTCTCATTCTACTCAGTTCTTAAAACTTTAAAGAGTGAATTTAACAGTGTCAGAGTATATAATCCACACATGAGTTGCATAGAATTTATTTTAAATCCAATTAGAAGTAAGTGAGATAGGTTTCTGTCATAAGTAACTAACTTATATTTTAAACACCTTTTTTTAGCTGTTACTAATTTCATGCATTGCTCATGACAAATTTTATGACAACCCTAGAGCATGAGAAATTTCGTACAGATTCTTTTTTCCTTCTGTCTAAAAGGAACATAGCATTACAGCCTCCTGAACGGAACAGACATGCACAAAATATACAAAAGGGAAGAAAAAGATATATTTTCTATGTGTAACTACCGAGAGGTTATATCTATTGGTTCTTTCAATTTATAAAGTGTATATATACCCTGAACATATAAAATATCCCCCAAGTTAGTCATAATAGGAGCACATTCATATGTCCCAAATGAGCAGGCACACACACAAAAAATGAAGTCATTGGAATACAGTGAAGTTAATGCCTGAATAGGCATTTAGATTTAAAAATATACTCAGATTAATTCTATCACTAGAAGGCTAAAATAGATTGTGCCAAGAGACAGAAAACATTCCAATCAATAGAGTCTATCAAGTTAATTTTTGTTAATTATTAAAAGTTTATATTAAACTGACGCATGCTTGATTTTGTGCTCTGGGCAATATGCCCATGATAACTGAAGGAGTTTGACATCAGTAGTGTTGAGAAGCAGGAAGAAGCAGAAGCAGTGCAAAGGAATCCAGCACAGCAGGGTAAGATTGAGTTATGGCTGCAAATGTCAGAGTTAGTCAGCCGGCTCTTGGTTTTAGCTCAGTGTAAAGTCATTTAGTTGTTCCTGAAATCCAAGTGCACACATTCAGGTCACCCTGAGTGATTGCAGTGCCACCAAGAGAAAACAAGCTGAGACACATTGCAATCAGACTGTGGGTCAGGGAACCCCACAGGTCTTTTTGGACAGTGTGGTTTCAGCTGAAATGTTATGAAAGCCATAAGCAGGAAGAAAAATTTAATTTTCCCTGAGTAAAGTTGGAAATTGGTTCTACTCATACGAATTCTCAGTCATATTATTAGATCTAACCACTTTCTTTTTTTTCCCTCTCAAAAGTTTGAACCCAGATAACTTGCAAAGGAATTACTTGGGTACCCATTTAAAGGATACATTAAAGGGCCATTTAGCTATCTCACAGTATTTCAGTCTCTGCAGAGGTTTGGTTATCTGTATGTAAATATGGTAGATAAAATAGGCATGCACTCAAGGGTCTGGAACTCAATTATGGAGAATTTTTAAGAACAGTTAGTAATTTTTCCCCTATTTTTGCATGTCATAGATAGCTAGTTACTTCATGGTGAGTAACTTAAATGTATTTTCAGAAATTAGTTGTTTCACTTTTTATAAAAATGTTGGCTTCCTTCAAGATATTATTCATAAAGAAATACGGAAATGAAAGGTATGTCTTAAAAGAGTGAGCTGTATTGCTAGAAATCCTATTTTCTTAATTTTTCCTTGATGATAGCTATTCCTTTGCCCTATAGAAATGAAACCACGACTAAAAAAAAGAAGCAGAATATCATGAGGAATCAGGAGAAAAACGTCAGTGAAAACAGATTTCCTGGAAACTGAAGGTAACATCACAGAAAGAAGAGAACCACAAAACCTGTGTATGAAGTACTTTCAAACATTGTCATTTTGAGAAAATGTGCATTTAAGGAGTTCTTAAATATACTCGGTTATGAATTCAAGAAGGCTGAAAGAGAAAAACCAAATTTTCAGGCCTGTTCTACATTGGAGATGGGAGCCAGGTAAATACTTCTGACGTTTCACTTAAGCCCTAGAATTTTCTACTTCTGGGTCTACGCAAAGGAATTACTTAAAGTCTAAGGGAAAAATAAAACCACAGTAGCCAATAGTTACTTAAACTGAAACCAGTGTTTCAAAAGGGAAAGCATTTGCACAGAACATAAAATCTGGATGGAGAAAAATATAATTTTATTAAATTCAGGACATTCTAACTTTTGATCAGCCAAAATCAAAAATTTGCAGTAACTTTCAATGATTTTTGAGAATGTTCATATAACACATGGGATGACACCTGTTATGACATGTAATTGAGGATAAGAGAAAGGAAGAAAATAGCAAAATTTTTAAAAAGTCTAAAACAATTTGAATGGAGCACTTCAAACTTTATTAAAAGTAAAATTTATTTCTACTTAATAATGTATTGCCATTGTCAGCATCAGTGAAAAGCTATTCTTTAACTCACTAAACTTGGACTGACATATTATGTTCAATACCAAAATTCTTTCCTTGATTGCACACAAGCAGTTCATTTCTTGGGACAATAACCATACATTGTTCATGAGTCTGAGCAGTGTATTTTCATTGGAGTATTAATGTATTCCACTTTTACATATATTAAAAAAAAGTAAAGTTAGGCTTGGTGGTGCACACCTTTAATCCCAACACTTGGTAGACAGAGGTAGGAGGATCGCCATGAGTTTTTGGTCTCCCTGAGACTACATAGTGAATGTCAGCCTATGCTAGAGTAAGACCCTCTGTGAAAAAAAAAAAAAAAACTACAAGAAGATATATAATGCTAATAAATGAATATACATTTGCTTCATTATTAATGATATTGAAATCAATAATTAAATCAACCTGATTAAGAATAACATTACACTTGAAGAGAAGACATTATACATTGAAACCGTTGATTCAGTTATTTATTAGGGCTTGGTTTATTTTATTCAGCTCTTGCGTGACTGTGGGAAGAAAATGTGTTAACATTCTAAGTGAGAACAACAGTTAGAAGATGACTCATTTTATCAAATAAACAGTGTAGGGAATTAATTAACATAGATTGGAGAAATCCCCTATATTTGAATGGTTAGCATACGAAATGTATAAAGGAAGATCTTGGAAATGTATGAAAGGAGCTCTAATTTTGAGATGCATCTTTCTACATTGCATTTCTCAGATTCATCATGGTTAATAAGCTTTCAAAGCTCTTTTATTTCTGTAATCTTAAATACCTAGGGTCAAGTATTCCTGCAGTCTCTACCACATCTTCACTGTCCAGCAATTTTTGGAAAGACCTTAGTAACAATTCAGGGAATATTTAATCTTTTAACATTATCACATGCTGGAGTGTTAGCTGTAAAAGCAGATGCTCAATCAGAAAATGGACTTTAATGAGTTAGAAATAAAACAAAAAGGATTATTAGAAACAAAACCAAGAGGTACTTTAGAATCAAAAAGCTAGGACATCTATTCACAGGTAGTCAAAATCAATGGAATAGTTATTGAGTCATAATAAATGTGCTTACATTCTCATTAATTTTGATTATTGACATAGCTATTAAGAGCCATGCTTTAATTTTTTATATCAACTTTTATCTAGAGTTAAATTTGTTACTTAAATTTGAAGCTAAATTATACCAACACACATATGAGTAAAATGTGCAGAAAATCACTTAATAACTTTTTATGATAATTGAATATTTTAGATTCCTCAGGATTAAATATAAATGAAAATATGTTGAAGCATTTACTATATATGACATTAGAATATACATTAAAGGAGTTGTAAGGAAATCTTTTTAGTATTTTGTTTATTGTATTATGCTCTAATTATGTTCATTTAAATATAATATCAATTCACATGAAACATATATGGTACATAAAATTTCTGACACGGCACCCAGCACAACTGATCTAAACAGCAGATTCAAAACACAGCCAGCCCACAGCTGACCAAGAGAGAGTCAGCCTCAAACTCAGCTTGTGTGAGACCAGGATCCAACTCCAGTGGTAACAGGATCATCTAGAGTGGATTGATGAACTTCTGGTAGGCATTATCACTCTTAGTAGGAGGGGTTTCAAAAGGGAATCTTTAGCATTTGATATTTATTAGTTTATAGGACTTTGTTGTCTCTACCTTCTGTCTTCCTTGGGGGCAGGATCTCACTCATCCCAGGCTGACCTGGAATCAAGCATAAACCAGTAATCTTACCCACTCAGTCTACAGGATCAAGGGTGTGAGTTTAATACAAAATCCCTTAGATAGTTTGGCTTTGTTAAGATTATCTGTTTAATCCCAGCCCTTGCATAAATACCCTGTGGGGGTTTGTATATGTATACACATTGTCCATTTATACATTAGAATAATTTTTTGCCCCTTTTACCCAATTAGAATATTTACACAGAGGGCAACTACAACTCATTGGGTCACCTCTGAGGCCACTCTGGAAATAATATATGAGCCACATCTGATACCTTAGGCTCCCACCCTAAGGATATATAATTTCTGATCCACACATCTAAGAATACAGCAGATAATTAGGAAAAACAAGCATTGAATAACTCAAGATACAAAAATCTCTACATCATAAAATAAGAAATACAAAAAATCTAGATAATATAATTCTATCAAAAACTATAAATCCATCAGAAATGACCTTCAGTGAGGCTGACATAGATGAAAAGTCTGATAAAGAATTTAAAAAATGATTATAATGATGTTACAAGAAATCAAATTACAGAAGGAGAATACAGGAAACCATCTTAAGGAAATGAGGAGGTTGATAGAAGATACAAAAAAGGAAATAGAAGCCATAAAGAAATACTAATCAGAAACTCTAGAAATGAAAAACACAGTAAATCAATTAAAAAACTCTGTAAAGTGTCTCCAATTGAATGGACCAAGAAGGGACAGAGTTTCTAAACCACAATAGAAGGTGACAGAACAGGAACAGTCTAACAAAGAGAAGGACAAACTAATAGGAAAGTATGAATTGGAATTTCAAGACATTTTCAACACTAAGAAGAGATCAAAGAAAAAGATCCCACCAAAATTCCAATAGTATTGCTCACTGAAATAGATAAAACAATCCTAAAATTCATTTGAAATCACACACAAAAATATGAATAGCCAAAACAATTCTAGGCACCAAAAATAAGGCGGGTGGTATCACCATCCCTGATTAAAAGATATATTACAGAATCATAATAACAAAAACAGCATGGTACTTGCACAAACATAGACATGTAGAATAAAAGAAACAAAACAGAGGACCCTGAAGTAAAACTATTCAGTTATACCCAACTAATTTTTGGAGAAAAGGACAAAAATATTCACTGGAAAAAAAAAAAGACAGCTTCTTAACAAACGGTGCTGGGAAAACAGGATATTTATATGTAGAAGAATGAAAATAGATCCTTTACTCTCTGCACGAGCAAGAATTAAGTCAAAATGGGTGAACCATCTTAATATCAGACCTGAAACGCTGAAACACTTAGATGAAAAAGTAGAGCTAACACTTCAACATATTAGGCAAGGACTTTCTGAATATAACCCAGTTGCTCAGGAGGGAAAACCACTAATCAACAATCAGGACCACACAAAATTAAAATAAAAAAAAAAAGCTTTTGTACAGCAAAAGACACTGTGAAAAAAAGCAAAGTGGCAACCTACCCAAAGGGAGTAAAGCTCTAGCTGTACATCTGTCAGAGGATTATTATCCAGGATTTACAAAGATCTCAAAAAACAAAATAATAAGAAATCAAACAACCCAATCAAGAAACAGGCTATGGTACTGAATAGAGAGTTCTTTAAAGAAGAAATACTAAGGGCCTCTAAACATCTAAAAATGTCTTCAACCTCCTTAGAAATCAGGGAAATGCAAATTAAAATTACTCTGAGAGTCTCATTCCTGTCACAATGGCACCATCAAAATAAATGACAATAAATGCTGGAGAGGATGTAGAAAAATAGGAACCCTTCTACACTGCTGGTGGGTATAGCCCTTGTGGAAAGCAGTGTGGAGGTTCCTTAGACTGCTGAAAATAGATTTACCATATGACCCAGCTATACCACTCCTTGGCATATACCCTAAAGACTCCAGTCACTGCCCTAGAGATACTTGCTCTTCCATGTTTATTGTGGCTCTGTTCACAATAGCAAGGAAATGGAACCAACCTAGATTTTCCTAAACTGATGAATGGATAATGAAGATGTGGTTCATTTGCAATGAACTGTAAGACAATTATTTTGATTTTAGGAATAATTTACAATCATCATTTGAAGTTTTTAAACTGATATTTAAAATTCAGTAGTCAGTAAAGAAAAAATGAAATTATGAAAATTGCAGAAAAATTGAAGGAACTGGAAAGGATCTTACTAAGTGAGGTAACTCAGGCCCAGAAAACCGAACATTTTCTCCTTCATATGATGGCACACCAGTAGACATAGATTTTATTTGAAAATCCTCAGTGTCAGGGATGGGACACCTTCTAGTGAGTTGTTGGCTAGGGAGGTTCCCAAGGTATGCAAAACATTACAGACCATTGCTGAAGACCACATATACTTGGGCTGCAGGTCACTGAGAAATCAAGCTGGAACTGAGCTGGAAACCTCCTCCCTATGAACCAGCTAAGAGAGAGCTGGAAAAAGCTATGGCTGTCTGCAGCCCTCAGGGAAACAGAAGCCATCAATGTTGGTGAACAGTGGATCTTGTAAGCTTTAAGATGGGCCAGCCAGGCCAAATGTCAAAAATGGGACAATTATTGTGGAGGAAACCAATTTCTCTCTAATTGGACTAGAGCTCCTCTCCATGGGAGGGAATATATGCCTGGTACTGAAGACCTAGTCTAAAGCCTATGGTGTGTGTGGGGGGAGGTCATGAGCCCTAGGGGAGTAACACCTGCTGTTGTCTGCCTACATGAATATACTATGTCTACCAAACTGCCTTACAAGTTCTTTAAAAACAATGAACACTCCCATATAGGAATGCTACTTGCATTTTTGGCTAGATGACCTTTTTTTTTTCAGATGGCAGTGACCACTGGGATAATTGAAAATACACCATAGTGCTGAGAAGAAATGACATTGGAGTGTTCAGCACTGGGACATCCCTATCACACTTCCCAAAGCTCAGGGTCTATTGTGGAAGAGGGGGAGGAAAGATTGTAAGAGCCTAAGGAAGGGACTGCTGACAATGCCAACTTTCAGAAACAAAACAGCCTTGATATTCATGACTTTGCAGTACCTGATAATTTACACAAAATGGGAGTTAAAGATGATGACACCAAAATAAAACAGAGACTAATTGAGAGGGGCAAGATATATGAGGGAGGGTGGGGAGGGAATCATAGTGGTTTATGGTCTATAATTATGGAAGCTACCAAAAGAGGGTAAAAAAAAAATCTTATGAGGTTTGCTGAGTGACAGATGAGGTTTTGTGTGGTTGAAATCAGTTGGTTATAAAAGTGCTAAGAGGAGGCTGGAGAGATGGCGCAGCGGTTAAGGCACTTGCCTCTAGTGCCTAAGGCCCCTGGTTCAATTCCCCAGTACCCACATGGGCCAGACCTACAAGGTGGTGGCCCTGGTGCGCTCTCTCTCTCTCTCTCTCTCTCTCTCTCTCTCTCTCTCTCTCTCTCTCTCTCTCTCTCATCTCTCTGCAATGAATAAATAAAATAAAATATTAAAAAAAGTGCTAAGATCATTAAGGACTTCCTAAATGTAAAACCTTTCATATAAGTATTTTTTAATTCTTTGGCTGAGAGTTTTCATGTGGAACATATGAGTACATATGTATATTTGTGCACATGTGTTTGACAGCTATGTGTGCTCACTGTTGTATGCACTTGTGTGGCCAGGCTTGTGGAGAATCGAGAATGGTATCAATGGTCTTCCTTAGTCATAAGGCACCAGATTCTTTGAATGAAGGTCTCACTGCTCTCGAACTGAAATGTCTAGTGTATCTATCCATTGAGTCCCTGGGTCCCCGTGTCTCTGTCTACCAAGACATTAATGGGTCATGCCACTGCACATGACAGATTTTCATAAGTTTTTGTTGTTGTAAAGTTGTGACATGCAAGCTACTAATCAGTATTCTACCTACCAACAATGATATGAAAACAGTCATCATGGTGGCTAGATATATATACAACATTTTCCAGAATTTGGATTGCAACTTTAGATTTCTTCTGATACCATGTGATAACACACCATTTTCTTTGTTTCCACTGGAAACAAAGCCTGATGCAGAAATTCAACTACAACTGGCTATCTGGGAGATAATAATTTAACATGAATCTTTCTTTTGAGCCTATACTTTGAGTAGGCAATGCATAGTTTTCCCAGTATTCTATGAGGAACCCTCCTTTTAGAGACAGAATATTTGATACTTTGACTTTAAATTTTCTTTTTGTACCTAATTAATTGCATATGATATTATTTATTCTCAAGTAATATATGTAGAGTTCTATATTACATTACTCTTTAGATTTCAGGGTATTAGTGAGTCAGGCAAGCAGAAACTATCAGTGTGAAACAATCATGAACAATTCCAGGTAAGTAAACTGATCCTCAGAATTGGAATCACTTCTAATAATATAAATCCCTTGCTCCTATAAGGTAGAAAGTGTTAAATGTAGTAATAAATTTAGCGCCCATAGCTTTCTTTGAGAAATCGGTGCCATATGTACATTAGAGATTTAGTGTCTGATGTTCACAGTTTAGTGAGAGGAGAATACATTGCAGTATTTCTGCTACCTTAATTTCATGTAAGTCTTACTGATTTTCCAGGAGCTCAGAAAACAAGCCATGAATAAGTGAGAGAAGAAACTAGCTGATATCAGCAAGTTCCAACACCTAAGGTTTTAATTGTTTATTTGTTTTCTCACTTGTATTACAAGTTCCCTGGTGGCTAGAATTCCCTAATGTCATCCTGGCTAGCCTTGAATCACAGAGGGTCTTCTTTCTCCTCACCCTTCCTACTGCTGGTATAACAAGAAATTGCTACCAGGCATGACTTCCAAGCAGGTTTTGGAAGCATCTTGTTACAATTGCTTTCTATCTTAAAAAAAAAGTTTTATTTATTTATTTATTTATTTATTTATTTATTTATTTATTTATTTGCAAGCAGAGAGATAGAGAGACAGTAAGAGGGAGAATAGATGTGCCAGAGCCTCTTGCCACTGCAAAGGAACTTCAGATACATGTGCCACTCTGTGCATCTGGCTTTACTTGAAACTTGAGGAATAAAACGGGTTATTAGGGTTTGCAGGCAAGCCAATTAATACAAAATAATCTCTCCAGACCTTGCTATAAATACTTTCTGTGGTACCTCAATGTGAGAAACAATGTTATGCACACTTTGTGCTAATTTTTTTCTGTGTTCAAGCATAAGTATTAACCTCAGAATTCATTAAATAAGGTTTCATAAATTTGCCTCGGACTCAAATCAATCAGCCAAGTCATTTGATGATCCACAACAGTCTATACTCAAGTCATTTTGCTTTTGGTAACTTTACATTTTATAATAATTGAACTAGGCAACATATTTTCAAAATTTTCTGACGGACAATTATTTATTTCAGTGTGTTTCTCCACCACCCCCTTTTAGCAGCTAAAAGTTATAATTCTAATTTTCATATCACTCTAAACTATCAAGACAATCCATATATTATCCAGTACTAATATCTTTCCTATTACAAGAAGTGATTTTGATGGTCTGCATGCCTGAGTAACCATTGGTGCAATACTGGCACCTAAGTTAAGGGAGTGATCAACTGTTCTCTGGTTGGATATGAGACATATTCAGTGGGACTGAAATAATGACTGGTATGGAGAACCAAGTCAAAGGTTATGGCTTCGGACTTGGGAGTTTGCTTAGTGGTGATTCAAGCTTCTTGTTTGCAAGCCTAACATCCTGAGATTGATTACATAGTAGCCATATAAATCCAGAAGCATAAAGTGACAAAGGACTCAAGTTCATAGGTACTGGTCCACCTATACTATTTTAAGTCTTTGTCTCTTTCTTTTTCTATCTCTCTTTCTCTTTTGTGTACACCTGTCTCTTTTGTCTCTATTTCACACTCTCAGTCCTTCTCTCTCTCTCTTTCAGACTCTCTCTGTTTGAAAATTAATAAACATCTTTTTAAAAATCCAATATTTGGAAATTCATAAAATATAGATGGATGTATTCAGTGTTCTTTGGAAAAATGTAGAGGTTATTCCCATCAAAAAGTTATATAGATAGATAGATTTATAGATATATAGATATATAGATATATAGATATATAGATATATAGATATATAGATATATAGATATATAGATATATAGATATATAGATATATAGATATAGATATGGTGCTCTCACTCTTGGAGCACCTGCTTAGTATAGATGGTGGGAAGTACTGCAGGGACTCAAGAGCCATCAAAATGTCAAGAGAGAGTTCAGTTCCTAGCACAGGAAGAGTCACCTTTTTCACATCCCCCAGGACCAGGATACATTTCAAAGTAAATGATGGATTAAATATGAGTGCTGCTGTCACTGGTAGCCAAAGAACCTTTTCTAGCTTCTCTGAGGAATTTGTCAAAGCAGAGAGTGAGAGAGTTCTGAGAGTTCAATATTCATGGAGACTTCTAACACAACAATGAAGGCTCAGGGAACCATGCAGAAATGGGGCCAGGAAATAACAAGATCCATGGGGTGACAAGCTTATTGTGAAGCATTATCATCCTCACAATGATTACCAGCAACCTTAGTGAGGAGCACTCTCAGTAGGATGGCGGCAGGGGAGAGGGTCTAAGGAGGAATCCCCAATGGGACCATGAACAATATGCTGGATGCTGAAACATCAACATTCCTAATGAAAATTATAAAACATACCAAAACTTATGGACAATGGGTGGCAAACCGAAGGAGTAAATTTATAGTGCTAAATGCCTCCATAACAAAGACAGAGTGATCTCACATTAGTAACCTAACAGACCACCTGAAGGTGTTGGAAAAGCACAAACCATTGAACCCTAGGAGCTCCAGATGAAAAGAAATGATTAAGAACAGAACAGAGATCAATAAATTGGCAACTAAGAAAATAATTTAAAAATGGATGAAACAATACTTCGTGCTTTGAAAAAATAAACAAGATTGATAAACCCAGGTAAATTTAATCAAAAGGAAAAAAAAGAGGAATCTCAAATTAACAAAATTAGAAATGAAAAGGGACAGATCTCAACAGACACCATTAAATTGGAAAAATCATCACAACATATTTCCAAAACCTCTACCCCCCAATTAGAGAACCTAGAAGAAATATATAAATTCTTAGGCATATACAAACTACCAAAATGAACACAGAGCAGTTAAATTACATAAAAAGATCTATTACATCCATTGAAATTAAAATGTAATCAAAAATCTCCCCAAAAATATGAGTCCAGATCCAGATTGATTCTAAGCCAAATTCTATCAAATCTTCATGGTAGAATTAATATCACTTTTTCTCAAGGTCTTTACGTCACTGGAGAACAGGGAGTACTTCCCAACTAGCATCACTTTAATACCAAACCCAAACAGAGACATGACCAGAAATGAGAACTATAAACATATGTCTCTGATGAATTTAGACACAAAGATTCTAAACAAAATCCTTGCAACCTCAATTCAACAACATACTAGAAACAATATTCACTTCAAAGGCTTCATTCTAGGGATACAGAGACAGTTCAACATTTGGAAATCATTTAAAGTAATCTACCACATAAACTCAAACACAAGAACCATATAATCATTTCAATTGATGCAGAGAAGGCCTTTAACAAAATCTAAAATCACTTCATGATCAAAATGTTAGACTGAACATAGAGGGCTTATATCTTAACATAATAAAGGATATATACAAATCACCTAAAGCCTAAATCATACTCAATGGGGAAAGACTCAAGGAATTCCCAATAAGTCTGGAAATAAGTCAAGGTTGTCCTCTCTCATTATAGCCATTCAACATAGTGCTTGAAATTGTAGCCCAAACAATAAGACAGGAGACAGATACTAAAGGGATATAAATCACTAATAAAGAACTCAAACTAGTCCTGTTTGCAGATGACATGATCCTATACATAAGGGACTCAAAAACCACTCTCATAAAACTCCTAAAAGCAATAAACTACTTCAGCAAAGTGGAAGGATACAAAATAAGAACACAAAAGTCAGTAGCCTCCCTGTAGGCTAACAACAAGCATTTAGAAAATCAGCAAGACTGTCCCATTTTCAATAGTCACAAAAAATTCAAATACCTTGGAACAACACTAACCAAGGATGTTAATATAATGCAAACATAAAACGACTGTCCTCAATAACCCATCTTACCCCAACAGGCATCTTCCCTAGAGCCTTACCCACCAGCCATAGAGAGAGCAAAGTGCTAGAGAAACTTCCCTCAGTGTTCCACATTCTGAAAGGCTTTGTGTACAGAATCCACCTGGTCTCTAGACACAGTGGAAGGTAGATGGTGAATACCAGAGTTGAGGTGAAATACAGATGGTGTTTGAAAAGGGAGGGTAATGAGATTAAAGAACTCTAGGATACCTGACAGCCAGGGGAAAAGACAGCCATTTTAATGTAGGACTATGGTGGGGGAAAGCCCTGTTCCCAGAATGATGGGGTACCAGGAGAGAGGTCCCATATCAGGAACAGATTCCTGATCACAGGCCTCCAGGCAGAGGGGACAGATCTATTGGGCAACCTGCACAAGCCCTGCCAACAGATGGTGTTCCTCTAACAACTCAGGACCCTCTACTGTCTAGGATCCCACCTCTGGCTCTAGGTCCCCAGACAAGAGGACACAGATCAACTGGGCAACCTGTACCTGCACCACCATCAGCTGGTATTCATCTGACAACTCAGGACACTGCAATGACCAGGAGTACATTACTGACCACAGGCCTTCAGACAGAACGGGTGATCTCTGCTGGGTTTCCTGTACCTGCATCACCCTCATTTGGTGTTTCTCTGACGAGTCAGGACCCTCTACAGTCCAGAATCCGACTCCTGACTGCACATCCCCAGGCAGGGGGAGACAGATCTCCTGGGCTGCCTGTGCCTTCATCAGCTAGTGCTTGTCTGACAATCCAGAACACACTACTGTCCAAGAGCAGACACCTGCTGCTGGGCCAACCATGCCATCAGACGCTGGGAAACTCCTCTGTCCAGGAGCCCACACACAGCTGGGGACGGAGCCGCTGGGCCGCAGACATCTCTAGATGCAGCACTTGTGAACAACAGAGAGGTGCCGGCACTTCACAGAGCCTCCCATGGGCCATCCTGACCACCAGCCAGCATGTCTCCAGGAGCCCAGGAGCATTCACTCATCAAGAACCCTTGTCCAGGAAGATGGCCATGAGCAACCTCCAGGGGAAGAGTCCAGAACTCTCTGGCCAGGAAGGGGAGAAGAGGCAAGACCACGCGAGCCACCAGGGCAGGCTCCTGGCTGCCAGCCTGCTCTCCGGCCTCAAAGAAGCAGAGGGCCACCCTGGGGAGCATATTGGTTCCTAGAGGGACTTCGCTGAGAGAAGAGAGCACCCAAAGCTCCCCTTGGAAGACTGCACATTCCTGTCACAAAAAAGGAGCCGCTGGGGATGCTGATGGCTGTGGGAGAAGGGCGAAGTCAAGGATGGTGACAAAGCCGAGCCAGCTGAAGGAGGACATGGAAGCAGATAGAAGGCAGCAGAAAGGACCGCTGGAGAGGAGCTGGACGCACACAAGCCCAGGCTGGAGCTCCTGCCCTAAGTAAAGAAGCCATGTCAACAGAAGCAAGACGACCTGTCTAGTCAGTCCACGCAGCAGCTTCAGGAGAGACCTGGCGGCCACCTCCTCCGTGCAGCCCACCAGCCTCCAGATGCAGCTGAAGAAAGGCGGAAAGATCCGGGGTGGCCTTAACAAGAAGCTGACCGCCCTGGAGCCCATCACCCTCATAAAGGAGGGTCAGGACAAGACCATCCAGGCCCTGCAGGAGGACAGGGGCTCCCACACGACACCATTGTGAAGGACCAGGAGGTCCACTGTCAGAGAAGCAGGTGGAAGAGCTGAAGAAGTCCAAGTCCTTGGAAGAGGCCACCAATTAAGCTCCTGAGCATTCTTCCAGAGGCTCCAACAAGAGAACCTGCAGCTCCAGGAGGAACTGCAGCAGCAGGCTGCAGACAGGCCCAGGTTGGAGGCCACAAGGAACATTTGGAGAAGCCAAAGGAGCGGTGTCAGAAGGAGTAGGGGGTCCCTGGAAACTATGGCCAGGGGGAGGGAATGCTGACAGGCGTTCTGAGTGTGACACACCACACAGGGCAGTTCTCTGGGCACCGAGGGAACTATGCAATCCCAGGGGACTCGCTGGCCTCTCAGATGCCATGAGAACCGAGTTCCACTTCTGGGCAATATGCAGGTGAGGACAAGCTGCTGACCTGCCCTGGACTAGAAACCCCAACCTGGACCAAGGTCTGAACTTCCCAGGGAGGAGCTACCTGGCCATGGGCTCCAGTCAGAACTGGGATTTGCATACTGGTGAACCACTGGTCAAGTCCAGTTTCTAGGAGACGGTAAATGTACAAGACTAACAGTCTATGCACCATAATGGAAAACTGAAAGCTTTCAAGATCTTGAAAAACGTGAAAGACTTCCTCTGCTATTTCTCCATCAGCTTTTAAACTTCTCAGGCTATGCAATATTCCTAAATCATAGTGTCTGTGCAGTGGTAGGTCACCTAAGCTCTCCATGTGCATAGGACCTGTTTAGTTGAGGGTCACCTACACTCTCTGGGTTCATCTGCTATACTCAGAGTGCCTTCTGTGTTTAGCTTGCTTCTTATAGTCTGGGCAGTCTCACAGAGACAAGGGTGTACTTGAAGTTGGTGCATGCTCTTACTTGGGAGGATTGCATCTTTGGTCTATCCGTTTGCATAGCTGCAGGTTGTGGTGGGAGTGGGGCAAAATACCATTGATTCAGTATTCATGGATTGTTGTTGAAAATTAAAATAATGAAAAAATATTCTGTAATTCTGTTTTACTTATATGTACAATGAATTTCTTGACATACTGAAAAATTGGTTGTTCAATATATGCTTTATATATATTGAATGTTCGTCAAGAAATATTTTATTCATTATTAAACAATATTGACATTTAAAATTAAAGATAGTAAGCAACAGCTATTGCTGATAAGTTGTTGAAAACCTGAAAAGGAACCTAAAATGAAAAATAATACATATCTTTTCAAATCCTTCCGATGTGCTCACAAATTTAGATCCAATAATGTGTGACTAAACAACTCACATTACCTTCGCCGCCTCAGCAACAACATACAAAGGGAAAAAAGTGTCTACTTCTTGTAAATTCATAAGCCCCTGCCCCATGGACAGATCCAGGATGCACACTGAGGAGGGTCCCCAGTGGGTTGGGGACAGAGAGGAGAGAAATGGGGTACCATCACAAGATTTAATCATACAATGGATCTAATTATTGATATTAGGGATATTAAAAGACTGAAATAGTACAAAGTATGCTAAATATTCATTACAGAATTAAATTAAAGTCACTAACCAAAGAAAATTTATTAAATCCCTAGTTGATTTTAAATTAAGTGACATTTAGATATACCTGGTAAAAGGGAAATTAAAAATATATCCTACTGAATTATAAGAAAATTGTAGATTAAAAATTGATAGTATTCTATCATCATAGTGCTTACAAAAATTTATAAGTTTAAACACATTTATTTTAGTTTCACCCTTATTTCGATTAAAATAAAATATCATTTAGTTATATTTTATTGCAAGAGCATTTGTTGACATTCTTGCAATAAAATTCAGTTTTGAATGTCAAAACCTAATTTTAAAATACTTGTCTATATGTATTTTAATAACTAGGCTTGTTTTCAACAAATTCTACTAGTTTATTCCTTAAATTGGTGCAGTGTGGAAGAGATAAAGAAAGGTTCTCTGTGGTGAGCAAAGATGAACAAAATCAATATTTTTCCTAGTTTTGCTGACTTCGGGCTGTTGTGCTGCCTTAATATCATGCCTTCCAAATCAAGGATTCTGGGGCACAAAATTTGTTCAGCACAATTACATCCAGTAGATAGTGCTGCTTTAACTGTGCTAGGCTGTAGACTGCAATAAATAATGAATAATAGAGAAAATCTCAATACAGCTGAACAGCTGTCACCGCAGCTAAGCATGGAGCTCGTCACAAGGTCAGGCAGGAAATAGAACTGGGGAGCACACATAGACCCAGCTGCCAGGCTAACCCAGCCAGTACAAGCACATCTGGGCGCTCTATCTGCCAAAGTGGTCCCACAAGCTGCTCTGTGCATTCACTCCAGGCATGGTAGATAGAAGTTGGAGAAACACAATTTTTGTACATTCAACATTCCTAGAATTAAAAATCAAAACCTGGCTAGTGAATAGCAAATTGTCAGTGTTTAGTTAGCAATTTCATTTGCAACAGTAATTTTCAGAGTATATTTTGCTATTTAGTCATTTCACTATTTTCCCCACATAGATTATCCAAATAACTTAGCCAGTTGTTAAAAAATATGTGTGTGTGTGTATGTGTGTGTGAATGAACACTGGACACCAGTGGCCAATGTTGCTATATGCTTTCTAGTATAAATATGAATACCTTTGAATACCTTTTTTACTTGGGCACTGGGGAACCAAACCTGGGTTGTTAGGCTTTACAGGCAAACAACTTACTTTACCACTGTTCTCCAGCCGATGAGTATCTTTTTATTCAGATGTAAGTACTAATATTTTGGATGTGTTTTTTTGCAAAAATCATATTTGAGGTTCTGACTTTGTTGACATATTTATAGTATTCTGGAGAAATAAAACTATAATTAATGTATTTCAACTAACCCACAATTCCCTATTTCACTGTACTATTTCGAATTGCTCACTATTGTAATTTATGATTTATGTCTAAAATCCTAAAATCTTATGATTATATTTAATGGTAAAAATATGAAACTCGTCAAAAACAAAGCCAAAGAATACAGAAAAGTAAAATTTAGACATACAAGTTTTTGTCTTGAGGAAAAAATAAAAAGGGAAATTATTGTTTCCCGTCACTATAAGAGATTTCTAGATATATCTAGGGTATACTTAGTTATGAAATGTTTTGCCTGATGTTTATCATATACTAAATATAGATAAGCTTACTTACAATTTGACACCACTGGAAAGCATGGTGGATTTCCTATGAAAAAAAGGCAGATGAGAAACGTACCTGGTGGCTCACGATCAAACTATGACATTTACATGAGTTTAACAACTCCAAGTTCAAATGAATTAATTATTATAATCTGAACTCTATGAAATCTGTTTCAATTAAATTTTCAAAGAATTTTATTAATATAATCATAAACAGCATCTTCCTTTTTCATGTGTAAGCTCAATTCCCTTTGCCTGTTAAATATTCATTTAATAATATAGTCCCCTTTAAAGTATGACCTGCCTTATGAAGATTTATAAGTAAACATGCAGCATGTTTCCAAAAGAGTTATCTTTATGATATTATTAACTAGACTTTCCTTCACTTTGTAACATATAAAGTCGTAAAGCCATAGAATTACAGATTGACATAGGGTAAATAAATAATAAACATATAAAAACTATTTTTTCAAATTAATTTTTCTGTATATTTTTCAAGTACATTAAAAAAGGGAAAATTAACATGAGCCTTTCCATTTTATACATTTTTTTCTGAAAATATTACATATACATATTTCTTTTAATTTAACTGATTACACAAAGAGGCATTCATTTTAAGGAAGATGTCATCATGCTGCTCATAGATATGATCCAAGATGTGCAGGCCCACATATAATAAACATAAAATGCAAGTTTTAAAGGAATACAAATGTCAACTAAGAACATTATATGACTGAATCAAAGGTGCATAAAAACAGAAATTTGTGAATTCTGCTTAAAAGAAACTAGAAAAAATATCACAAAATACAGGGGTATTAACAATTATTGATATTTCAGTGAAATGTTATAAAAGTTACAGGGTGTGATAGTGGATGATCTACCTAATAAATATATAAAATTTTGGTATGTGCAGTTGGCTCATTTGGTAAGGTCTCTAGTATGAATATAAAATGTCAGATATGTTGGGACACACTGGTATCTCAAGGTTAGGGAAGCTGGCTAGCTAGTATACCTGAAACCAGTGACCTCTAGATCTCTATGTACAATGAGAAACTCAGTCTAGGAAATTATAGTAGAGAACCAGTGAGGTACACATGTGAATTTTGGTCTCCATATATAAACACAAACTCGTCACATACATATGAACATCCATACACACATAAACACATACCAAATACACATCCAGTGCAAAAAAAAATCCAGTCCCAGTGGGGTGTTCTTTTAATTTTAGGGCTGGACAGGTGAAGACAGATGGTTATGGGGCTTGCTCACCATCATGCATATCCTAAATGGTTAGCTTCGGGTCAGTGAGAGACATTGTCTCAAAGGTGGTAGACAGTACTCCTGAGGATGACACCTGAGGTTGTCCTTAGATACACACACACACAAAAAAAAAAACTGTACACACATGAAAATTCATATATATGCATACACACATTTAGTAGGCTTAAATAGTTTGCAAATATTATGTACCTGAAAGAAATAGGAAATCAAGCAGAATTCAGCAAAAGAAAAGTCATGGAGTCATTGCACACTAGATGTTGCAGTCAGCTTTCTAGTTGCTGCACAGAAAGAACCCAAGCAAAAGCGGCTTGTGGAGGAATGGGTTTATTTGGCTAACAGACTCCAGGGGAGATTCCATCCTGGCGGGAAAATGATGGCATGGACATCACCACCGCAACATCACTGGAAATAGCAGTAGGAAGGTGTGCCAAATACTGGCAAGGGGAAGCTAGCTTATAACACCCATAAGCCTGCCCCTGACAACACAGCTCCAGTGAGGTTCTAATTCCCAAACTGCCATCAGCTGAGGATCAATCACTGAGAACACATTCATTTGTTTGTGGGGGACACCTGGATCAAACCATGACACTAGAAAGTCAATTATAATTTTATTCTGCAGTGTCTGAAAGAAGTTGATTAGTTGAATGATAAACTTTTTATTTCAACCAGAATAGAGTTGAGGTAGTAAGAGACTGGAGGGAGACAGCTGCCTGGTGGTTGGCACCCTGATGCATGGTTAACTAAGGGTGTGAAAGTGATTATCACCAAATGGATACATTTTATTTCACACAGCTTTAACTGTGCCAATGATTTCTCAAAATATCTGTTTTTTTTATCAAATAAGATCCACAAATTTTTGTTCTTTAACATATTTATGAGCCTTTATACGGTTGTTCAAAGATACTTATACTTTTTATCTGAGCTTATTTTCAATGTATGTGGGTGAGAGTGTACTTATTTTTTAGAGTGTTTGGTGAAAAAGCAAATTGTTTGCTAAGACAAAATCATTGTGGCAGTTTGAATAATGTCCCCCAAAATAATTAAAGGTTTATTATAATTATGAATTGTCTTCAGCGTTCTGGCTGGAGGAAATTTCACTTTGGTCTAGCTTCCTGGGGACTAGTCCTTTCTAATTTGGATAGATATTCAAAAGAAGAGCTGAAACCCAGGTCTGGAGTTCTGCATTTTTGTGAATCACAGTGTGTTATAATGTGCTTGCTTGCTTGCTTGCTTCTGGTGGTGGGTTCTCTCTCTCTCTGCTTGCTTCTGTGAAAGGGGGCCAGCCTTTCCTTAACTTCCCCTGGATCTGTTGAATAAATATTTTCCTCCCCAAATCATGCCTGGTTTGAAGATTCATCCCAGCAGCATGTGGCTGACTACGACAATCATCATCCACAAAGATAAAAATGGAGACTGTGGCTCATACTCATCAAGGTTGTCACCAGGTATAGGTATGTATGTGTCTTACCTCAGTGACTAGCTTTAAATAGACAATCGATCAACATTTCTTTCTCTCCTATTTTCCTCTGTCACTTTGACTAGGATCAGAAAACAACTAATTTTTATAAAAAGCATTAAACAGAATTAATGCTAGAATTATAAAATAAGTTGTGCATATTTGAGAGTGTTTAATGTACCTACAGAAGGACACAAATAAATCAAAGCTTTTTATATTCCATCATAACTTGTGTTAGATCAATTGGTAGATAAATCTATAGGTGAATTAATGATTTTTCCATATTGAAGTAAAAATTTTAAGAAGATAGTGCAATTCGTTATAGTTGAACAAACTCAAGCAATTATATTGTCTTATCCATCAAAGCAATGTACCATTGTCATACTTACCTAGCATAAAATAAAAAAAATGAAAGATGTCATATTTCCATCAATTTTATAGAGGCTCAATTTATTCATCTATTCACTCAGAAATAGGGATGTTGAAAGACTCTGTTTTAAACCTTGAAAAATGCTTTACTTCAGATCAATTTACCTGAACAATTGTTTAGCAAACCATACCAAGCATAAATATTGCATGTTGACGAGAAATACTTTGTTTAAAGTGAAAATAAATACCGCATAATTTTTCAGGTTGTTCATTGAAAATAAAAAAAAAAAGAAAAAGAAACCAAAGCAGAATCTGTTTATGGTGAAACAAATAGATTTTCTATTTGAGAGACTTTTCACCAACAATAACAACCAAAACAAACAGTAGAAAGAAGGCCTTTCATTCAGGGTCAATAAACGTCTACATAACAAGCAAGAAAGACAATTTCTTGTAAGAAACTCATAGCTCAGGAACAAGAAAGATTTGTCATTCAGACCAATTACACCGAATAGGGACATAAATAACAGATGTGACTTTGTGTTAGTTTCAAACACATTGTTTGGACAGAAATCTTAGGCATTCTAGCTATGAAGTCTCAAAAAAGTAGAGTGTGGCCAGTAGAAAACACTATTCAAATCTCATCATCTTCCTCATTTCTATCTTTAAGAAAAATATTAAGATTAGAAGTCAAAGCAATTTGATCATTTGAAACAATTTAGTTTTCTGAAGAGTTCAAAAGTCTTTAGCAGTTAATTGATCATGTGTGTATTTTTCTTTAATTGAATAGAAACTTGATGCTACTTTACTTTAAAATTTCCCATATCACATTTTTCTTTTCTTTTTTTATTATCCATAATTAGATACACTTAATAAGGGAAAAATGTGTTGATGTCTCCACTTTTCCTCTTTCCCTCTTTCCTGTCCCCGGTCAGTTGGATGTCCTCCTCCGTGGGCAGTCTGTTAATTATTTTATATTAGATAGATATACAGCCTTTGAAATGAATTACTTTATACATAATTTTAAGGGAAGCAGTAAACTTCTATAGATTAGGAAGTTTAAAATTATGTTAATTTTAGTGGTAAAATATAAATATTTCTCTAGAAATGCTTCTCAGTTTCCATTTGATTATTCTCATGTATTGTGATTTTTTATAGACTGAAGTTGTTTGAATTTTATTTTAATCATAATTAGATTTAAATAAAATAAAATTTGCCATTTAAATCAGTTTGATGGTATAAATATTGGGGCATTGATCATATTTTTTAAAAATCCCTGCCATTGTCAATTTTCTAATATTTTCAAAACATTTCTTCAAACTTTAAGAACAGTTAAAGTTTACCTTACATTTTTTTCTATCTCCAGGTAAACTAGAATTGTCTCTCTGTAATTATATCTGTTGTAGATATTCATATAAGACCATCAAAATATTTCATCTCTTGTCTGTGCCCCTCAAAGCTTAGAAGGACCATCCAGGACTTTTTTCTGTTTTGTGGTAATATCTTGCTATTTGCATACACCAGATTTTGTTCATCAATTAGGCTGTTGGTGAACTTGTGTTGTTTCATTTTTTGGCTCTTGAATTGAACCTAGATGAGCAATGACATACAAGTATCTAAACTTGTACTTTAAGGTCTTTGAAGACAAAGAGTTGGGAGTACAATTGGACAGTGCACAATACAACCTTTTTGGATATATTAGACTATTTTACACAGTGACTACAATTGAATTACAATTCTTACCTGCAGCATGCATATTTTGCAGTAACTCCTCATTCATTCATATATATATATATATATATATATGTGTGTGTGTGTGTGTGTGTGTGTGTGTGCAAGGAAATAGAAATGCAGAGAGAGAGAGAGAGAGAGAGAGAAAGAGAGAGAGAGAATGGGCAGGCCATGGTCACTACCCTCTGCAAAGCAAATCCAGATGCATGCAACACTTAGTGCCTCAGCTTGGGGACTGGGAAATCAGCCAGGTCATGAGGCTTTGCAGGCAAGCTAATTTACCACTTTAATATCTTCCCAACCCAGGAGCTCCACATTCTGGACACCACGTCTTTTCTTTTAAAAATATTGCCATGCCAAGGGGTACGTGTATGGTCCCAGTCTATATAAAACTGCTAATTATTTTCCCATCATTCTGACAAAAATGAGGTCAAGGGAACAACTCAGAAGGAAAGATTCATTTTGGTTCATGGGATTCAAAGTTCTCATTCTATGGTCAATTTTATCTGTGGTTTCTAGAAGTGTCACAAGTCAGACCATAATCTTGAGCATATTAAGGGAGAGGTGGTGAAACAGAGAGGTGAACAATGTCAGAGAAGGTGGACTATGAGAAGGAGAAGAGGGAACAGGGAGAGACCAGGACAGAGAAAGCAAGGATGGCATGTTTCTAGTCATCCTTTGATGGTATGTTTCTAGTCATCCTATTTCTACAATTTCTAATGTCCTAAATTTTCCGCCACCTCTTAGTAGAGCATTTTACTAAAACCATCTACAGAATAACCACTGAATTCATTATAGACATCATCACCAATTCTTTTCTTAAAGTCTCAAGTGTGAACATTGTTGCTTTGTGAACCAAGCTTTCACCATATGAGCCTTTATGGGATATTACATACCTAAACCAAGTTAAGTTCTTGTACCACTTGTAATTGAGTCATATATTGTTTTGTTGTAGAGTTCTTAGAATAATTTATATATTCAGGATACTCATTCCTTTTGTGTTCTGTGAATTACAGGCATTTTTGATTGCAATATATGGACAGCTGCATTAATGACTTTTGTCAATTCTGGGGAAAAAAAAACTAACAAAAAGAACTTGAAGAAAGAAGGGTTTATTTTGGCTTACAGTATGTGGGGATACAGTCCTTCGAAGCTGCGAACAGAGTCCTGCTAGGAGTAAGGCACAGCTAGCTAGTACATTCACTTCATCCATATCAGAAAGCAGAGGAAGAAACATGGGGCAAGGCTAGGAAACCACAAGGCCTGCTCCCCACCCTTTTTTCTCGCAACTTTCCACCAGCTTTCAAACAGCAACATATGCTGGAGAGAAGTATTCAAACACATGAACCATTGGGAGCATTTAATAACCATCTGTCATGGCCCTAGTAAGGCCCATGCTCATCTCAATATGCACACTGCATTCTTTACATCTTTAATGTCTCCATTTTCTTTTGAGCATACCCAGCACTTCATGTCCAATTTTTTTTCAGAGCCTTGACACAATTGCTTAAACAAGAGCCCCTGTAAAATTAATAAAGAAATTACTGACCTCCAATACACATGCTGATCAGTTAAGTTTTCAAAGCCTGATGTGGAGAGTTTAATTCCCTTGTATCCTTATAAAGCCATCTGGAGTTCCTGGTGAAGAGACACTGATGTGTTTCTCTGTCTGTCTCTGTCTCTGTCTCTGTCTCTCTCTCTCTCTCTCTCTCTCTCTCTCTCTCTCTCTCTCTCTCTCTCTCTGCAAATAAATCAGCATATTTTTAAATAAATATGCTAATCCCAAAAGGGAAGAACCAGGGCCTAGTACTGAAACCCTCATCTGGATCTCACGAAGGAATCATATGGGCTCCCTGGGCTCTGGTAGCTGTGCTGCTAAGCTCTGCCGCTTGCAGCACTCTTGCTGGGAGCGCCATTCCTTGGATGAAAGAAAACCCTGCTTCTGGCCTCTGCAACACTTGGCAGTTTCCTTCTCCATTTAGGTTTGGTGTTGCAGTTTTACTCAGTGGCCACGTGGGGCTCCAATCCTGCCCTACCTTGCCTTGTCTAGGGGGCTCTGAGGAACTGGGAAGCAGGGCTCCATGTGTCCTCAGCCCCATCTTGTATGAAAAAGCCTAAAAATAGATGCCTCCTTGCTGTCTCTTGGAATGGAGTCTGGTCGCTTCCATGTGCACAGGCTTCTGTGAGCACACACAGCAGCATTCCAGCTTAGCCTGCAGGCTCTTAAATGAATTTTCATTTTCATATGTGAGAGCTTTCATTGGTTGTGGCCTTTCATTCAAAACACCCTCCCTGTTTCCCAGTGAGGAAAACTGTGTTTAATGAAGCTAATCTCTAGAAAGTTAAATATCCTTAGTCTTCTGCTTCGACATTTCTGGAACTTTAAACTCGTTACACCTTTCCTCAGTAGAATTCACATTTTCAAATCTTTTTGCTCCCTGCTGTCAACTATGATCAAATATATCATCAGAGAAGGAAAGTGTCAAAATGTGAACATATACTTAAAGTACATCTGCCACATAGAACACATCAGGGATCAGTGAGTCGCCCTTGTGGGTTTGTGGCTCACAGGAAGCTGTGGTTTACTGTTGTCCGCAGGGTAAGATTACCATATTCCTTATCAGATTCTCTATAGGAAAGTCAAAATTCAAACTTCAAGAAACAGCTTCTAAAGGATGCACATCGAACTTGCTCCATTGTAAGCATGTAAAATCATGTTGAACATGAGTATGGTGGACCTTGAGGTCCACTATGTGTGCATGTGTTACCCTGTCAATAATTCAAACCATTTTAATATCAAAAACTCATTATGTCTTTTCAGAATTTTTTCTATGAGGTATTCAATGTTGTCAGCTTTTTTCACCTATAGTGATATCAAATGATAGTTCATTAATATGACAATAAAAACATCATTGTTTCCAACTTATTTAAAAATAGGGATATCTTCATGTAACTATTCAATATTCTATTTTCTTAAGAGCTATGAGCCCAAAGAATCTAATAATGTATTGAAAATCCACTTCTATCACCATTACAAAAAACCAAAGATGAGAAAAAAGTAAAGATATAAAACTAAGATGTGTGGAGATGTGGCATCGTGGTTAAATCCCTTACAAGCCTGGCAGTCTGGGTTTGATTTCCTAGTACCCAAGAAAAGTGAGATGTATAGAACTGTGTATGCCTATGGATATTGGCAACAGAAAGGCCGTGGTGTGATCATTCTGTCTCTCTGCCTCCTTTTCTCTCTCTCTTCCTTTTTTTTTTAATTGATCACAATGAGTTACATTATTTTATGGGCAAACAAAGAGTTGTTATCCCCAGTTCCCCAATCCCCCTCTTCTCCATGCCCAAGGGGCTGGAAATCCTCCTCCGTGGGTCTTCTGGATCAGTCCTTGGGGCAGGGGACCATGGATAGCCTAGTACTCAGCCAGGTCCTCCTGGCCCAAGTGTGTTGTTACTGAGGGCTGCCATGCCTCTGGATAGTCTCCCCCACCACAGCTCTCATGATCTTTCTGCCCCCTCTTCTGCTCAGACACCTGAGTCAAATAAATAAATAAATATTTAAGACAAAAATATGTGGCTGGAATTGTAGACTTCAATTAGATTTTTTTTCCATCTTGTCTGAGGATAAACCACTCAGTCATCCAATACATCTTCCCAATTGGGACACTGTGTCCCATGTGCCAGCATCTGCCAGCAGACAGGATTTAATCAACTGTTGCATATTAAGAATGGGATTTTACTTAACTACTTGATATCTCTTTCTTGTGTATGTTATAAGATTGTTGAATCTATTTTAAAATGCTATGTAGGTTCAATAATTTGCAAACAATTAAATCTTTTTTGACATCATATCTAAGAATGTCGCACCTTATATACTTAATTTAAAAAGTTCCATTGTTCAGCTTAATCAGAAATATCATTACATACCTGACTTTTTCACAAAGTGAGGAAACCAACACATATTTCGTCTTCAAAAACAAATAAAATATGTATTATTGTAAATAAGAAAAGAATTTAAGATACCCAATACTATAAAACTCACTGTATCAATCAATTTTCAAATTATTTTTAATATTTTTGCAAAAGTATGAAAAAAGTATAGGCCTAACATTTAAGTAGCAGGTTAAAAAATACTTCAACAAACCTTGATTTCTTTAATTGTCCCACATTCCTAAAAAAAAACTTACCAATAAAGTGGTTATCTAATGAATAACTCATTTAAATACTTTTTCAGTAATTATTTTGAGGGCTGTGTATGTTCTTTTTTCATTATTATTATTATTATTATTTTGTTGTTGTTGAGGAATGGGTTTATTTGGCTTACGGACTCAAGGGGAAACTCCATCCTGGCAGGGAAAACGATGGCATGAGCAGAGGGCTGGACATCACCTCTGCCACAGCACTGCAAACAGCGGCAGGAAGGTGTGCCAAACTCTGGCAAGGGGAAGCTGGTTTATAACCCCCATAAGCCTGCCCCCACCAACACAGCTCTAGTGAGGTTCTAATTCCTGAACTGCCATCAGCTGAGAATCATCTATCAGAACACATTCATTTGTTTGTGGGGGACACCTGGATCAAACCATGACACTACTCAAAGGTCTCATTGTACAAAGTTCTTCTTGAAGAAGAAATGCCAGAAATATGAGAATCTTCAGAGAAGGTGACAACTCAGGGGGACAAGAAGGCACTCCCTTCTTCTCAATTCTCTGCTGTTGTCATAGCCTAGCCAGACGCTCTTGTCTCATATATTCTTTCCAGATCATTTAATTTGCTCAGAAAGCGCAGGGGACCCAGCAACTGTGAGAGTGATTCCCTCTCCTGCTGTCACTGGCTCTACTCACTGAGGGCAGAGGAAATGATAGCTACACGCCAAGACTCAAGTATACATCCACTGAGGAAAAGACACTCCAGGCACGTTCTAAAGTATGGTCCAGTACAATTCTTCATCCCATGTTGCCAACAAAAGCCAAAAGTTTGGACACTCTGTAGAAGTCTCTGGGTTTCTCTCGTGCCTGGCTCCTGTTGCAGAAATTATTTTTTAAAATATTTTTTATTCATTTTCAAGCAGAGGGGAGAGAGAGAGAGAGAGAGAGAGAGAGAGAGAGAGAGAGAGAGAGAGAGAGAGAGAGAGAGAGAGCGAGCACCAGGACCACCACCTTGTGGGTCTGGTTTATGTGGGTACTGGGGAATTGAACCAGGGGCTATAGGCACTGGAGGCAAGTGCCTTAACTGCTGAGCCATCTCTCTAGCCCTTTTTTATTATTTTTAATATATTTTTATTTATTCATTTTCAAGCAGAGAGATACAGAGAGAGAGAGAGAGAGAGAGAGAGAGAGAGAGAGTCTGTTCTTAAAGGAAGTGCTCATGTAACATGGGCAAGTTCCAAGGTTCCTGTCACAGCAATGCAAAGACAAGGAAAGAAGCAAATGAATAAACAAAATTATTGCTACAAGTGTTACATCAAATAATATCCTAGCTAATATGGCTGAAAATCATTATTGCAAATGGATTTTAATATAGCTATTAACTATATGTCACCTATAATTAAACCTATTTACTAAGACTTTAATATTTTAGGGACTGCTTTATAAGCTTTGTAATTTATTGATATATATATATCAGCTTAGGAATTAGATGTATTTATAAACATATCTTTAGTAGATGTTTTATGGTTTCACGTTACTGAATGCTTGAACCTAGATTAAACAAGGAGAAGTCACCCCACCCTGGACAACAAGTAGGGGAGAGGATGGGGTACAGAGAAGAGCACCTCCAAATCCCAACACAGAGTCACATGTGTGTTTCATTCTCAATTCCAGCGCTCTGAGAAGCCCTGGACAAGTTGTTTAGCATCTGTAATACTCAAGTTTCTCCATTTGTAAAACAGGAGCAATTATTTTGGTAAACATTTGTACGGCTCAAGATTCTAGAACCGCTGGCAGACACTGTGTCACCCATCACATGTTAAACACAGACCAAAATTAGGTTTTGCTACAATTACTACTTGTGAGGACCCAAAGCTGAGTATAAGGGCCATCTATGGTGGAGCCATTCATGAACTTCTGTGGTGTTGAAAAGGGATATTAGGTGATTTTTAGAAAGTGTGTGCATAGGGGGCTATCGCGGCTGTGGATATTGGTCAGTGTTAGAGGCACAAGCATGCTCAGAGGTTCAAGCCCCAGCACCCACATAAACCCTGTAATTTCAATAGCCTATGACAATGAATAGCAAAGTCAAGAGAATTCCAAAGCTTGTGGGCCAGAGTAAAAATACAAGAGAGACCCTGTCTCAGAAGAAGGATCACAGAGAGAGGATAGATGTGCTGAAACCTGTACACACGTGAGCAGGAGTACACACACACACACACACACACACACACACACACACACACACACACACACACACACACACTGGAAGAGTGAATTCATGGTGCGGATGCTCAGGGCTCCAGGTAACAATCACAGTACAAAAAAATGAATTCAAAGAAGTAGTTTAGGAAAGTGTCACTGGTTCGGATGAGTAGTCTTATATAAGTTCAGACCCTTCCTATCTATGGTGTTTTATCGGATTTGGTTAAGTGAAGTATATTGCAGCCTACATGTTTGCTATTCTACATGGAAATGCTCTGGTGAATATTTTTATGTGTGAATCAAACTGTCCTTTAGGCTGTATTTCTTAATGCGAGTCTTTTTCATAGAAAGTTGAACGGCCCTAGTTTAGATATTGCACAAAATAGTTTGTCATCTGGCCTCTTCTCTAGATCCTGAATGCCCAGAATGTTCATTAATTTGAAATCCCACAGTTTTAAAGATAAGAAAAAAAGCTGCAGAGGATTTGTGTGAGGGATTATTGGCTAAATTAGGTTGGAATAAACGCCCTGTTTTCTTTCCTTTGTTGATCTATTTGTCGGAGAGGGATATAAGAAAATGAAGTTCTCATAATATTTATAAGAAAAGAAAAGAGAATGGGCAGACAGCTGCTATCACTGCCACACATTGGTAAAAGAGGCTTTAGGAACCTCACTATAAAAAAGATGTCTCAGGGCCTTATCAGCAAATTCAATTACTAATGCAAAGCCTTCAAATTTATAACGCTAAGTGAAAATCAGATTTTGATCACTCGCAGGCATCTGGGTTGCCTTTTCCTAGGTCTAAGCCTCAGCTTGATGAGACGAAAGTAAAATGGAAACCGTGTATTCAGAGGCAAGGGGTTACATTTAAAATAATGAAATTGGTCGGCATGAAGGAGCTTAGCTAGCAGATTGGCTCAGCATGCTCTCTCATTAGGACATTTCCTTGAAGCTGTGGATTGTTAGCATAAATAAGGCAGAGGTTTCCAGGTGATAGTTGTTAGATACAGGTATTCATCTTCAAACTGAGCTGTTCTCTGAAGAGTGATGGGGTCCCCAAAGATTCTGGTACTTAGGTCGACTTTAAATATCAGGCACAATAAATATTACCACAAACTGTTAATGAGCACAGTTCGCTTCAACTTACAGTTCTATGCAGTTTTTGAGACTAGATTTTTTCCTCATGCATAGATTTATGAGTGAACAATTTACAAAGAGATTTTATTTTTGAGAAGTATTGTCTTGCTTTAATTTAAGCTGCTGGTCGGAGTTTATAGTCATTGCATCGTAACTAACATACCAATACCAACATTGTGTAACTTGTGTAACCAAACATCTCAAATCCCCTTCTTGATTTTACCAAGTCTCTCTCTTTACTGTTTATATACAACAGAATTCAAATAATTTTAATCACTATAATTTTTCAACTCTTATTTTAATGCATCATATTTATACTTTAAAAAAATGTTATAGTAAATCTGATAGAAGTTTTCATAACTACCACGGACTAATGGAGTTAGATTTTAGTTATTGAATACATCGGATAATTTGGAAATTGTTTACATTTCAATGAATGTAGAATTCATGTTATATAACACAGTATACCTCTACTGACATAATTTGTCTCTTCCGTTAGAAAAGTCTTATATTTTGCATTAAAATTCAGCTGTTACTTTTCTCAATTAATCTCTAATTGTGCTGCTTACTGTTGAAATTAAGTATTATGAGATAACGTTGCCTTCTTAACATATTTTGTTTTCATTAAATTTAATATTCATATTTTAAAATAATGTATTTAAAGTAATATTCAGTACAAGAGCCAACTTTCCTTTTTTTAAATTTGGCTAATGAATGTCTTTTCTTCTCAGATCATATCTTTCCATTTATCTTTAAATTGATATTTTTCTTATAAATCTTAAACATTTTATGCATACACACATATCCCATTATCACATTTACAAACAATGTTTATTACAATTAGCAATCTCATCCCAAATCCCAAATCCAATTTATCATAAAAAATGGGGCTTCTAGCATTAAAAGTCCCTCGAGCTCCCGCTACATTCAGTGCCTCTGCCTCCATCCCAGGGGGAAACATTCTTGATTTGTGTTTCTCCCACACAAATAGAGATGCCATCTCAGGCATGTTTTATTATCAATCAATATGCATTCTTTGTAAAATAAAAAATATTCTAAATATATTTGACATTTGCTCTAAATATATTTGTATAAAGTATCTTGTTTATTCCTCATTAAACACATGTTTACTGAGTACCCTTCACTCCTGCATTGCAGACTTGAGAAAATCACAAGCACTCCTTTCCTGTCTTGCTTAATGCTTAGGTGGCTGAGTTGGTTATAGAAATATTATGAGCATAAGCCTGGTCTCTTTTCATTTGCAGCAGAAAGAAAATGAACACAGCGGTGGGCCTATGATCAGAACTGCTTGGTAGAGATGGCAACCCATCCTCCTAGTGGAGAAAATCCAGCTCAGCAACCTGTACTCTGTCATCCTGCGACTGTCACTGGCTTAGAAACCATAGGCTATAAATATTTCATGTTGTGTTCTTCACAATAGTACCATCTCAAAATGACACTTTTAGATTCTGAAACATACACAGAGGGCTTTGTTGGTTAACTTTTCCCCAGATGACACACTTGTTATAGGATAAGAAACTAATATGTGAATTGTAGTGGAGATGGCCTCAAATTGTTAACTCCAACCCACATCAGCAACAGGGATCAGGCAGCATATCAAGAAGAAAAATATACCTGACCTCAGTATGTTCCTTTGAATGAGGAGTTGTTATGTAAGAGGGAATAGAATACAACTAATGTTTATAATGTAATTCAAAAACCTGTGGTGGTTCTATATTATTTCAAAGCCACTAGAAGTTTTTCTTCAATCTGTGGCCAAAAATTCCACAAATTGGCTCTGTGTCTCCCTTAGAGGCTGATAGAGACTCCAATTTCCTTGTAAGGTTTTTATTTGTTTCCAACATTTATTTCTCACAGGAGAATCAAGTGAAACTTTGCTAATCAAGTTAGAAGACATCGCTTGAAAATTGCATTGCATTTTAATGAGCCTGTCTTAGCACCTTGAATTAAACTGACAATATCTAAAATAATAATTGCATTTACTTTATTGTATATTAGGTGTTAATATGCTCACTTATTCTCTATAACAAGAATGAGAACTTGAGATTATTTTCAAAATAAGGAAAGTGAGGCCCACAATGCTAATTTTCAAAAATATGTACAATTATTACATAACAAAGATGAATTTTTCTCTAACTCTTTAAATTAGATTTTATACATAATAGTTTTAGCCTATTGTTTATCTCCTGTGGTACACTTGTTAGAAATTGACACATGAAATTGCTTTTGGAATATCATTTCAAATATGTCACTTACTTAATGTCTATGATGTATTTGACATGAATCTCAGAAGCAAATAGATTTTGATACTATTCAGTAATGCCATTTTGTTTATGTTATGAATTGTGAAAAGACAAAACAAATATCATTTTTTATTATTCCCAGTATGTATCGTTATTTATAATGATATACTAATTTGATGTGGTACAAGTTTTGCTTCAAATGCTATTGTGGAAAAAGTTCATAAAATTTACATTTTAACTTTATTTTTTAAAATTTTTCTTAGTAATTCAATATCTGGGAAAATCCAGTATATTATAATGAATAACATATCTTTGTAAACACTGTATAACTGAACGTATTTTAGCTGAAATATGCAAAGAAAACTGTTAGCTAGTTTTGTGGTAATAATTATTGCACAATGTGTATATATGTGAAAATTTTACAATCTATAACTTTATATATTAGTAGTCACATATACATAAGTAAAATGAAAAATCATCTAAATATATGCATAAGAAAAGAGAAGAGTATTTGTAAAAATGCGCCATACTTTAACAATCTGTATGGCACTACAGTTGAAATTTTATATGGTGTGTGAAATGATTGCTGTTTTATTATATTAAAAGCACATGCTTAAATGATAATTCTAGATATTATAAATATTTATATGCTAAAATGAGCTATAAGGTTTGTGTTTTTCTCATTATCTTTTCTCTGAAATACAACACTGATTACTTCATTTACAGGTGTAACCTATGAAGTGTCTCTCTGTATAAAGACCATATGTCTTTGCTTTATGTCTTCTAGATTAATGGGAAAATCAACTGAACTTGAATTTAAGGGTCAGAGTTTTCTGGTGTCTCTGTTCACATTGCCTAGGGGATTCTTCTCAGTGCAGAATTTTCACATTCAATCATAGCATACTCTGGGGGCATTTGTCACGGTTTTGACAGGTTAGATAAATGGTTAGTTAAAACCCAGGGTGAAGGTCAATAAGGACGAGACTGAGGGAGCTGAATTAAAAGCAAAGTATCAGTTATAACACAGCTTGCTAGGGAAGGAGTAGTTCCAAGCAATCAGAGCCGAATCACCAATGTCAGCTAATAGATTTACAAGTGCAGATTTGGTTCCTGCAGTAATATACAATTAAAATCAAACCTTTACTTTTTTACAGTTGATCTCAAAACCTAAAAACCTGTTGTCAGCTACCTATGTTTATGTTTGAAGGAAGAGCATCAATAAAGAAACTTATTGAAAAGGTTAAAACAAACTTGGGTATAAAGAAAATTAGAAATGTAAAATTGATTAAACAGTAAATATGTGTGATACTGCACCCACTAAAATATAATAAATATTAACAATGCTGGAGAAGAAACTTCACAAAAATTGCTTTCTGTGGAGAACAGTGGCAGGTTTTCAGAGAAAATAGTGGTGAGTATTCTCTTAAAGTTTTAAAACTAAAAACCCAGAGCGAACTGAAGGGATCTTTTACACAGAAAGTTCACCTTCCACGCCACCCCCCCCCCATTCTTCAATGGGAATACTCTATAGCCTACAGCTGGTTTGGTAGTGTTGTCATGAAATATATTTTTAATTTATACTTTTTTGTTTATTTATTTATTTTTTGTTTTTTTTTTGGTGTCAGGAGTGGGATACGTAATTTTTACTTTTAATCAAATATCATAAGAGGGAAATAATCCTTTAAAATAGATGGAAATAACTTTAGTGTTTATAATACACTTGTGAACAAGAAAAAAGTAAATATATTTAAAATTTTAGAACATAAATCTAATTAAAAATACTCAAATATTTTGAAGCTGTTATTCCAAATAAATCAAAGACCCCAATTCAGTCACTTTTATTTGCATAAATTTCCTCCATGGAGAACATGCTCAAATTTCAAATCAAATTCACATTAAAATTTAAACTAATTTGTTAACCCTAGTAAAATCCTGAATAAATTGAATAATCTGTAGCCTCACATAATTCCTCTGGCATTTAATAAGTGACAAGGCTGGAATACTATGTTTAAAATTTGCAACAGCTTCCATGTATTCATTAAAATTATTTTACTGACACCATCTTAAGCAATTCCAAAACAATAGCAAATAGTCCAAGTAACAATTGTCCTTTAAGGATTTTAATTTACAGTCTTTAATTTACACTAATGAATAACAAATATAAAACATTTGCTCATAATGCAAGCTTTTCCCTTGAGTTTATACCTTCTTGAGGAAGCTAGCAAAGCCTTTCTATCCTTCCTGAAGAGAGCAAGGATTAAACCCCGTAGAGACGCACCTGCTATTATGAATTTTTTGTATTAACATAATCTCATTTTGAGGAACTATTGTCCTGAAAATTCTAATTTGTCATTTTATAAATATGAATTAATGTTCACTTCTAAGAGTACATTCAACACATTTAGTTGAATGCATAAGCAATCTGAAAACCAACTGAAATTGAGTATTAATAAATAGCAAAGTATAAAGAAATGGTATCACTTAGTACAAGTATTGCAAGTAATCTTTATTCCATTATGAATTTATGTTGATCTCATCTTGACAAACTACAATTTTCTCATATGATATAGTTTTAATCCCCTTAATGAAAAATAACAAATAAGCTTCAGTTATATATTTAATATTTAGAAATGGAGGGGTTGCATGCAGTGTAGTCAATGAAATATAATATTAAACAAAAGTCAAACAGAAAATTGTCTATCTCAAATATTGTTATATAATTATTGTAGTTATATGCATGATAATTTTGAAATTATAATGTGTCTTACTGCTGCAAGTGTAACTTTTGGGTACTACATTCATCCAATACAGTAAATACGAAGAATCAAAAAAGCCAAGAATAAATAAATAAAAATGTTTCTTCATAGTGGATAATCCATGTGAAGGAGGAAAGAAAAAGAAAAAAAATATTTTTATTAATTTATTTGCAAGCAGAGTGAGACACACAGAGAGAAAGAATGAGCACAGCAAGGTCTCTAACCATTGCAAGCAAATCCCAGTTCCATGAGCCATGTGCCAGTTTGTGAATCTGGTTTACTTGGATACTGTAATCCAAATCTGGGTTGTTAGGCTTTGCAGGCAAGCCCTTTACCCGCTGAGCAATCTTAACAGCCCTATCAGCCAGTCATTTCTTTTTACATATCTTCATTAATTTAAAAATATTTTTGAGCATTTATTATCTCAAGAAAAAGGGTAAATGTTCAGACAAAACAGAGAGTGGGTAAGTCCTGCTGTATGAAACATGACTTCTTTGCATCCATCTCTCCTAGCACATGTTTCTCAGAAGACCAAAGAGCAATTAGAGCTGCAAGAAGACGCTTCAGAAGTGGCTCACTCAGCAGGAGGAATTGTCCCAAAGCAAATATCAATAACACATCCATAAAGTGAAGAAAGTTTCCCCTTGTGTGTTCCTGATGACTAAGGCTTTTTAACACTTTAAAGTTTTAAGTTGGCATTTGTTTTTCTTCTATTGAGGCCTATTTCTCAATTCATTGTCCAATTTATAAATTAGCCATTTGAATTTTAGGCATTTGATTTTTGCAGTTCTTTGTATTTTCTAGACATTCAACCCATATCTTAACTATGGCTTGCAAATATCTTATTCCATTGAATAGGTCCTCACTCTGCTAATGCCTTCCATTGCTATGCAGACACTTTTTTATCTTTATTATGAATAACTATATATACACTGTATGAGCAACTCTTGTGAAGGTGTCCCCGTTTCCCTCCTCTCTGTCCCCTACCCACTGGGGTCCTTCCTTGGTGCACATACTGGATCTGTCCCTGGGTTAGGGGTTATGAACTGCACCAAAGGTAGTCAGTTTTTCCTTCTTTTTTTGCCCCCCTTGTGTATTGTTGCTGAGGGGGGGGCATGTCTCTGGATATTCTCCCCCACCATGTCTCCTTCATTCTATCTGCCCCCTCTTCCGCTTAGTTCCCTGAGCCACAGTGGGTGAGCTTTGAGTCTGCAGAAACTTTTTGATGCCCAGTGATCCCATTTGGGACAGCTAGAGACTTTCCTCTGTTGCTGGGGTACTATTGAGAAAGATATTTCCAGCACTGACAGCTGGAGGTTTGTTTCTAGCAGTGTCAGGGTTTTAGGTTTCACTTTAAAGGCTGTAACTTTGAATTTTTGGTTCTCATGGTGAGAGATATTGGTTTAATTTCATGCTTCATTTGGATTTCCAGTTTATTTGAGAACCATTTACTGAATAGTTTATCATTTCTCCAGTTTACGCTTTTGACACCTTTAAAAAATAGATCACAATAGCTGAGTGGGTTTACTTATGAGATTTTTGTTTGTTTTTTTTATTTTATTTGCATGCGGGGGGAGGGGTGGAGAGCCAGGGCCTCTGGCTGCTGCAAAGGGCACTCCAGATGCATGTGTCACCTTGTGCATCTGGCTTCACGTTGATACTAGGGAATCAAATCCAGATGGTTAGGCTTTTCAGGCAAGAGCCATCTCTCCAGTCCTTAAAGGACAAGGTATCTTTAGATGGTGTTTATTATGGTTCTATTATTTATATAAAGTGAGATAAAATAAGTGCAAATAAATGCAGAAAATAAGCTATGCCTGGGCTTTATATTCTTCCTTATGGCAGCTTGTAGACATTGAAACTCTAAAAAAATACTTTCTTCAGTTTCAATAATAGGATGGTTTTATATTTTATTCAGATAGTTTTAGTGTGACATATTTTAAGTCATGAAAGCATCTAATGCATAATGAGACTGCATGGATAAAGTATTGAACCTTTTCATCTCCCAGGTTTATTTAAATTTCAGTTATTTTCCTTAGTGCAGCTAAAATTAATAATGGTAAGTTTTCATTTTATGATTCAAAATTTGCAGTTACTTGAATGTAAGCCTTTGAATCACTGAAAAGACTTTCCGTAGTTTAATAAAATAATATTTGATAATCCTTTAGAATGTCAAAAGTATTAAAAGCTTACTATTTCTACATGTGCACTCCTTATTTGAAACCAGTAAAATGTTGGAAGCCATGTACATTTGATCAATTCGCGGTTCACCGACTGTATATCTGTGTGTGTGTATTTTTTCATTGGTAGTGTTTATAAATAATGCTTACATTATCTAGACTTCCTGAAAATAATTTTTAAATTTGACATGATCTTAATTGTAGTTTTAAAACAAGAGTAATGTATAATAAAATTAACAAGAACACTATTGGTTATAATTTGGTATCAGTAACCTCACTTTATACATGAATATCCACTGTTTAAAACACTCTGATTTCATACATAAATATGGTAACTACTCCAGTGTTGTTGTTTTATCTAGAATCACATTTGTGTTATTAATTTTAAAGAATTTTAAAATTTTAAATATATCTTCAAATATCAAGTGGGAAAATAACACTGACTAGTTTATAATTTGAAGCCTACATCAAAATATTCCTGTATTGAAAAGAAATTATTTCATGGCACTTTACTAACTAAATTAATCTCAATATTTATATCAAATTTACATCCAAGGAAGTATCATTTTTTATGTGTCATTAATTTAGTTATTACTGAAAATGACATTATAATAAATAAGTTTCACACTATAAACACAATATAGGAAATCTTATGATTGTAATTATTTTTTAATATTTCATTTATTCATTTTCAAGCAGAAAGATACAGAGAGAGACAGAGAGACAGAGAGCACCAGGGCCACCACTTTGTGGGTCTGGCTTATATGGGTATGGGAATTGAACTCGGGGCCTCAGGCACTGGAGGCAAGTGCCTTAACTGCTGAGCCATCTCTCCAGCTCGATTGTAATTATTTATAAAGATTTATTTTTGTCATACAATTTTTTATTGTAGAAATCTGGATGTTTAGTCATCCCAGCTTGTTCATAAATAGCATTTATTTAATCCACTGATCTACATTTTAACCCATCTGAATTTAAATTCTAAAGCTTCTTTCTTCACCTAAAGATTTTCATTTTTCCATTAAAGACACTTTAATCAGAGACTTGGTGAGCTATAAAATAATTTTCAATACAAGACAATTGTACTTGTGATATAACTGGTAATGATTGGTAAACAGAATGCTTTTTTTCTTATTTAGTTGAAAATAAAGGTAGTTGGAGATGCATGTATATTTAGCCATAACTCATATTTAAAATAGATAATGCTAAATATGACAATATAAAAATAATATTTCAGTACATCATGTACATATAGGGAATGGAGACACCATAGAAATGTAACATTTTATATAATGTATCCAATGAAATTTTCTAGTTTTATTCCATGAGATTTATTTACAAGCTTACCAGTTATCTGGTCATTGCTGTTTTGAAAGCAACCTCTGCTATTTTAAAGTAAATATTCATCTCCTCAAAGATAGTCTCCTTAATTGAGATTATAATTAAAAGAGTAATTATCACAAATAGTCACCTTACAATGTTCTATATGAGATTTAAGTTCATCCTTTGAGCCAATATTTATATTAAATTCAAAGCTTATTGTCTCAAAAGTAAGCAAGTGTATCAGAATTTCTCAGTGTGAATTAAAAATCATCTAAGCAATAAAGTAACTCTACTACTAAATTGAGGGGAAATGCTCAAACATTCTTAGGAAAATGTGAATTACTATTGTTGTGACATAATTTCCTTTCTCCCTTCACAAAGGAGCTCCTTACACCACGTGTACTTGGAGATCCTGCCGGACAGTTACTTATAAATAAATATCATGCTAAGGCTGAAGAAATGTCTCATCATTTAAAGGTGCTTCTTTATAAAGCCTGGCACCCTGGGGTTCATTCCCCAGGACGCAAATAAAGCTCGATGCACAAAGTTCCAAATGCATCTGGAATTATTTGCATTTGCTGGAGTCCTTAACAGGCCTATTCTTTTTCTGTATGTCTGTCACTTTCTGTTTGCCAATAAATTAATAAATAATACATATTATTTATTTTTATATTTTTAAATATTTCCTTCCCTTTCATTTTCTACTTATTTATTGCTAGGTGTGTTTTCTTCTTACTTATGAGAATATGATCCCCAAGATATCAGGACTTTTGAATCTTATTTGTAAAGGTACATAATTGTCAGCATATAGGCAAATAAATTAATTCACAAAATGAAATATATGTTTCCAGATAAAATCCTCCTCATCCAATCTTATTAAATTCCATTTCATCTTTTTGATATCTTTTCCAGGGAAAACTGAAGAGCTGAATGATAGGTTTTTGAGAATTGATTTATAGACCATATCTAATTAATTATATCTGCAATTGTGTAAATTCATGATTGTGAATGAAGAGTATCATCGATACAGGCAAGAAAGATTGAGGGTTATAATTAGAGAGAGCTCAATCAAAACTAACAATTTGTTATGTATATCAGGGAGGTTATACAAGACAGAAGAAAATAGTGTATGTCGGTACATGGACAATATGAAGAGAAGCTGGGCCAGGTGGGGAGAAGTTTCATGTGAACTTAGAAACTGCTGTACTTTGTGCTGAGGAAGCCAACCATGCGAGGTGCCTACCCTGTTCCCACTATCAAAGACAAGGCCATAAATCCTTTTATCCAATGAAAAGAAAACATGAAGGAAAGCAATCAGTTGAAAGCAACACTTATGTGAACCAAGAGCAAACATTGTTTCAAAAAATGATAATTATATGTTAAAGAAATAAAAATAACCAAAATGTATCCTTTGATTAAAAAATATGAAACATAATCATGGCAGGAAATAATGTTCACTTAACTTCTGTAGAGCTGGCTCTATGTTGTCTACTTTAGGTCTTGTGCAGTTTTGTCTTTCCTAACTCAACCTTTAACAATGAGATGTCTGGCCCCTGGAATGCTTTGAGTCAGTCCTCAGCATCATGATGACTTTATACCTAAACATTTGCAGCAACTTGATTAACTATGTGGCTTTAACAATTTATAAAGTTTGTGAAGGATATAAGGAACTATTATGTTAAATGGAAAATAGGGTATCTCTCAGTTTCTAGTTTAACAAGTACTGGAACTTCTTATTTCTTCTGTCTTCACACTGCTAAAATGCCTTTTTTTCTGTACTTTTTTTCATTGTTTCTCTGCCTGGGAAAAAAATTATCTTTCTATATTTCATCAACTTCATTATAGAGCACAGTATACGCAGGAGCTTCCACACTCCCATGTTCCTACACTAGATTCTGTTAAAATAGAGTCTGTTTCAATTGTCAGACATTTTTTAATATTTGTTGATGGTAACATTTGTCATATTTTTGAAGGGCATGATGAAAGACATTGAAGATTTAATCCCTAACAATCATTTCAGTTTTATGTTAATGTATTTTAAATCTTCAAAGGATTACCGTTTACTTTCATATTGATGGCAGAATTTCAGTAAGTAAAAAGCATGTGTGTATTTTATAGCAAATATGCCTTCCATATATTTAAAGACAAACAGTACTTATCAGCTTTGAGTTTTTCCTGTTATTTTTTACCTGTTCCTTTCACCCAGGAGTTTTCTCTTTATTTTCTACTTCTGGGCTGTCATATTCATAGGGAATGTTGTCTTGCTAACATAATTATTAATATAGACGAAAAATGAAGGAGAAAGAGAGCAAGAAAATAGAATTCCTGAGACCTCCTCCTGTGAGGAGACAAGTCAATTTCTTAAGTAAAATCACCATTGCAACCCCAATGGAATCTTCATGCCACCATCTTAACAGTTTCCGTTTGGGCAACAGTTGCAGAGAATCCTTGCAAAACAAGTAAAATCAAACATTCCTTTATCAAGTTAGTTAAACTAGAATTATAGCTACTACTTATTTGGATTAGCAGAATGATAAGACTGGTGAACACACAGTGGCTTAGATTTGAGTCCAGAGATTTCATGTGGAATCATTTTGGGGATCATTGGTATATTGGTATGGAATTTATTTAAAGCTGATTTTCCACAAAAATAAATCAAAAAGTCTGTGGAATGTACTTTTTGTAAGATATTGCTTGAGCTTTTTCATTTTTTCTAAAAGCGCAAAACCCTAAAAAATCTACATCATGTATATTTCAGTGAGGATGTAAGATATTTTGTGAGGGCCATAATTCAAAGCTGAATCTTGTTTACATATAGACATTCCCATATGAGCAACACTAATTATGCCATGTAGAGTAATAATTACTTGCTTATAATTTCTGTGACCAAACATCATTGCAAAATTAAATGTCAATAAAAATTTGAGAGGAATTAAGTGACTTAAATTTATGAAGATGAAAGGTTATACATGTGTATATATGAAAACCATTCCTTTGTGGTATAGTAAATTTACTGATATGAAAAACCCTGAATGCAAACGACATGCTATGCCCATGAAACCATCATAACTAGACATCATTGCATCGTTTAATCAATATTGTCAGCCTGTAAACTCTTTGCATTGCAACAGAAACATGGACTCTAAGTTTCTAGGAAAGCATACTTCATTTTAGTCTACAAAATACCTAGGTTTATAGATATGAATATGTTTTCTACATTAAAGAACATGAAATGTTTAGATTATTATTTGCTTGATCTCATATTTAGAAAGCTTAGAACTGGCACTGTTGGAGTGAAACCATAGTAGTTATGAGATCTTCTGACTATTTAATTTTCCTTAATTTCATTTACTCATATTGCACAAGTTTTATGTTCAACACATGGTAAGTGATATTCTTAAGATCTTCTGATAGAAATGTGCATTACCAAACTATTTAATATCTGTGGATATATAACAGAGAACATGGGCGTCACTACTGTACTGCAGTGAACACAATGTAGGCTTTAAGGATTTTCTGATCAGTGTAACTAACATCTGCTTTGCTCATTAAAATTATTCAGGTGATGATGGAGTGAGGCTAGAGAGGCCCTGACAGCATAGGAATGAAAACATATGTATAAGATAAGAAAGGTAGTAGACTCTAGGTGACAGTGAGGAAACCTTAATTTGTTGTGAGTTAATAGCAACATAATAAGCAGAGGCTTACATGGATTTAGCAAAAAGAGAATTATCTGTTATATTTCAGTGGATCTATCGAACTATCATCTATAATCCATCTATGGATTCATTTATTATTTATCATTGCAATATTATGTAATGACTTAGTGTCTTTACATATGATAGACAAGAGTTCTGTCCCCAAACTCCATCTCCAGTGTTTTTTTTTTTTAAATTGGCTTATTTAGTTTTTAAACAACCCTCAAAGTTGGCCACACTTGCTTTGAAGTAGCTCTACAACCAGGCTGGCCTCTGCATTCTGACACCCTTGCCTGTTTCTCCTGAGACCTGGGCTTACTTAGGTGTGCAACACTTGTTAACATCACATGCAAATGTAATGAAAACACACATTTTTTGCTGGATATTTGATACTATCTAGGGGTTTGGGGCTCATCTTCTCTGCTGATTAAAGAATTAACAGGCTGGAAAGTGTTTAAAAGAATAATGTTTAGCTCAGAGTAAGAGGGGAGAAAAACAAAACTAAACAAAACAGAAAGAGCAAGCCCTCTGCGATGAGATTTACAGAGCTGAGAAAAATCCACATTCCCAAAAGGAACTGGACTTTAAATGAATGGATGAAGCTTGCCCTTCCAGAGCCCATGATTGTTGAGATTAAATGAAGGTGAAGATGCTGGTTGGTCCATGATTCAACCAGTACTGTTCAGATCACAAACCAGGCCACTGGTGGGAAAATTCACGCAGGCCAGGTAGAAGAAGGAGAATGTGGGGTCACCTACTTCTCCATCTTGGGTGAGAATCATCTACCCAAGGCCCTTTTTTCCCTATCTGCTTCATGGGCAAGGAAACTGTCTGGTCTTTTAGTGTTTCAGGTGAAGGCTGGTACAAAGAAGACAGTGTTTTGCAATAGGAAAGAAAGTTGTCTTAGAAATCAGCATTGCTCATAGCAGGTTGAAAAACATAAGAAAGCAACATGCTGCAAACTTTCTAGGATTAAGTCTTTTGCAAAGAAAGCTTCAGAGTATCAAGGTCACACAGGATGCCTTTGGGATTTATCCTGTGTGCTGCTCATAGGACTCCCAGACGGGGTTGCAGCAATGGTGGGGCAGTGGATCCCAGAATCAGCTCTTGTGGTGGTAAACCTTAGCATGGGTCATGTCAGGATGATTTTGCAGGCAGGAAGAATGAAAGAGGAATCTGGTCATGGAGGAGCATGGCAGGCAGAATGCAAGAGTTACCTGGTACTGGAGGCTCCCACTGAGATTTCCAAGGAAAGCTAGGATGGGCAGACAGAGTGTCAGGCGTGAGTTCATGCAGGACGTCCCTGAGAGGACAACAAATACAGATGTGAGAGGGATGTTCTATGGTGCCTCAGGAAAGTCGGAGTAGCTTTGGGTCCATCTCTTTGTTCTTACTCTCTGTTTCTCAATTTTGAGATGGTAATATTTGCCCAGTGCTTTTCCATTCTATGTTGCCAGTATGGAATAGGTGGTTTTGATTTCTTTAAAGGGATCAAAGTTAAGAATTTCCTTTAAGATTTAGTGGTAGTTAAACTTTTGAGAAATGCTGAAATAATTAATTTTTTTTTCACACTACTCAAGGTGTAGTAAATGCCTTTACAAATATGAAATGGGCAGGAGCCTTTGTGGGCCAGTGAAAGAGGGAATAGACTGACTCTAGAATATTTCTTACAGGTCCAGGTATTCATTCTTATAAAAATAATTTTAAATTATATTTTGCATGTTTTGTGTTCATTTCCCCAGTACCCAGGTAAAGCCAGATGTACAGAGTGGTGCATGAGTCTGAAGTGTGTTTGCTGTGGCAGGAGGCGGTGGCACACTCATTTCCTCTCTCGCCCTATAATAATAAATTATTTAATTATTTGAAATGGGATAAATTAAAAAAAAACAAAAGTAAATTGGATTAGTGTTGATATCACATATGGTCAAAGAAGCTTCTTTCTGCAGATGGAAGAGGCTATGTGGAGACTCAAAACTAGTCAAAGTGTTGAGACTCAGTAAGGCAAATGCATAGCCTTAAATAAGATGGAGGAGACCACCCTCCCAACAAATGAAAAGAGAAGATAGAGGTTGGAAATAAAAAGGGTCCAGTGGAAGGGGGTTGGGGTGTTGGGAGACAAAAATGAGGTAATGGGAGGAAATTATTATCAAACTACTTCTATCCAACAACTGAAAACACAGGATCCCAAAATGAAAACAAGTGAAGTGCTCTGTAGATGCCAGATTAATGGAGCATTGGTGCCATTATAAACATGAGTGTAAAGGAAAATCTCACAGGTAGGCTGATGGAAGAACTTAAAACATTAGGTATGAGAAAATGCAATAACTCAGAGAAACAATAAGAATTAAAATTAAAACTTCCACTGAATTCTTCATGGGAACACTAGATACAGAAATATTTAGCACAGTTATAAACTGAGAGAATTAAAGACATTTAAAGACGGTAACATCTATGTACTTTGTATAAACCTGTAAAATATGACCCCGAAGGCTGTAATAAATTACATATATGAAAAACCCAAGACTAACCCTGAAATGGGTGCACATAGATAAGCTCATATATAATGTAATCAATTAAGCAAACCTGATAAATATTCAGGTAAGTATAGGAAAACAGGACACTGAAGATAAAGTAAGCAGAAAAACAAATTTAAAATGGCACATGCAGGCCAAAAACATCAATAAATAAAGCACATAAAATGTAAGGTTTCTTAATATACTAATTAAAAGTGAAGCTGGGTGAGGATGCAAGAGAGATGACCTAGTGGTTAAAGGCGCATGCTTACTTACAAACCCTGATAACCTGGGTTTGGATCCTCAATACCCACATAAAAGACATGCACAAAGTGACACATTCATCTGTAGTTCATTTTCAGTGCAAGATACCCTGGTTTGCTTATTCTCTCTCTCTCTCTCTCTCTCTCTCTCTCTCTCTCTCTTTCTCTCTCTCTCTCTCTTTCTCTCTCTCTCTCTCTCTCTCTCTCTCTCTCTCTCTCTCTCTCTCTCTCTCTCTCTCTCTCTCTTCTCTCACTCTATCTCCACTCCTCTCTTTGCTTAAAATAAAGTATTTTTAAATGAGAGATTTGGATAGTAAATTTAAACTCATGAATACATATAGTAAATAAATCAGGTTGAAAGTAAAATAATAGGGAATAATTCTTATGCCCATATTAATTTCAAGGCATATATGTGTAAAATACGATCATGTAAAATGAGTGGTAATGGAGACAAATTTGTGTAGATATTATGGAAGACACCATTATGGGAAAAGGAAGACACAGCTCTCTGGCTACCTTAAGAGTGTTTTCAGCGAACAATAAATCTGTTAAATGCAAAACAGTTTGATACATGCTATAAACCAGCTACTGTACAAATATATAGAATGCATATATGAATGTAAATTTTACAATGCTTATTGATTGTATCCTGAATATTCAAGTACTTATATACTTTAAATAAAGCCATCAGACTGTTATTTCCTCCTGGGTCCTCAACATTTATAAAGTACATATAAAAGCCTTTTCAAAGATCTCCACTGTTAAACTGGCTTCTAATTTACAGTAGTGGTAAAATCCTGGATAGCAAGAAAGCCTTTTCAGTAAAAGCACCGACTTCAGAGGATGAGGGAGCTAAGTGCTTTTAAGAGCTGAAAGCAGTGTCTGCCTGGAAGAAAGGCATTTATGCACTGCTTCTCTCTGATGTCCATATTGAAGTTCCAGTCTTTTGTAGCTCAGCAGATGAAATATGACGACCACTTGCTACACCACTTGTTACTAAATGAAAGGATTGCAGATTCCCTTTCACAAGTCAAAGAATCAAATTGATCATCTTTTATAAGTACCACAGGGACAAAAGGTGTGGATTTTTTTTAAGGCTGTATTAGCAACATCCTAACTACTTGCCATCAGTTACGTAGTGTGTGCAATTAGTGTCGTGGATAGAACAAACTCCTTTCCCCGTCACCTTAAGGTACAGCTATTACATTTAGACATCACAAACTCAAAGGGTGAGACTCCCTTATGTAAACAATGAATCAGAACATATGAATTAATACATCAGCTTCTGTTTTGAATTTATCGACTGAACGAGACACACATCACCTTCCAATGTCGCTCCTGTGCGACTGGTGGAATGTAACTCTGATTTCAGGATGTCAATTTTTAGGGTTCATACTGTAAATGTGATTATGTATGAAGTATAGAATGACATTACAACGTTTCTAGAAAGCTGCTTTGCCTGTCTCCCACTCTGTCCTCTCTATATCCTCTATGGCCAGCCTGCAGATCCTTGAACTTGACAAACCTGCTGCATTTCAGGGATGCGGCACAGGATTTCTTTTTGCTAGAAATGCTGCCACCAAAATGCTGCATGGCCAAAAGCCTAAAGGATTCAATCTTCTCAAAAATTACTTTTAAGTTGAATATCATTCCACTTCCAGAATCCTAGCTATAATTCCAAATCACATCCACTACAGTATTCCTGAGCTTATTTTCATACTTCCTAATCCCCAAGGCATGTCCTTCCTCCCACAGTGGCATAAATATATCTATTTCCCTATGGCTCATTAAATATGTCTCCCTTCCAAAAGGTATTTTTCCCTGAGGGTAAAGAGTTTCCATTTTGTTCACAGATAGAAGCCAAGTTTCAACAGTTACAGGATATCTATTAAAATACCTATCTATAAAAACTGAATCACATGATATTCTGTACATGCATCTAAGAAACCACAATACATTTAATGAACTTATAGATATAGGTAAACCTAAAAATGCCAACATTGGACTGCAAGATAGAAATATATATGAATAGAAGACAATTGATATTGCTGAACACATGAACCTTTTAGTATATGTGCGCTGACATGAATCAATCAATATTTACATGTGATTGAAAATTTTGAGATATATATAATACATATAATATATATAATATATATAATAAATTAATAAACAGTTACTATAAGATTTATTTTAAAGGTACAAACCATATATATGGAGAATCACTATCAAAAAAGACTCCAAAATGCAATATTACCATGGAACCACATTTTGTAAAAAGCCAGTTTTGATGTTTTTCCAACATCTTTGCAGTTCCTTCTTCCTTCAGCCCGTGTGTGCAACATCGGGCTGCTTTCTGTCCAGTGTTCATGAGTTGTTGATGCACATTTGTTTCAGTTTCATATTTGCTTCACATGGAGAATTATTCTAGTCAGATATTTTATTACATACAGGAGAAGCAGTATATCTATATTTTTAATACATTAAAACCTTGTGTGTGGTCATTGCAGTACAAAAGAAGAGTATTGTTTTAAAAAAATAACAATTTACAAACTATGATTTCTTTTTGAGAATGGGGAAACTGAAGTACCAACACATATGTATTGTTGCACAGGAAGGGCCTCTGGGAAAGAAGACTACAAGTAATGGAGTCCCTTTGAAAACCCGCCAGAGGTTTACGTGAAAGCACTGGAGGGAGCTTGGAATAGGAAGTCGCCGAAGGAATGGAAAGAAATACCATGTTCAATATTGGAATATGGAAATGTAATGTGATTTGTCATTTCCAGGAGTTTTCAACATTTCCAGTGTACAAGATTAGAGTGACATTAAGGGGCCCAGAGCAGGTGCAATGTTGTCATAAGACTGTTTATTTTAATACAGATCATCACATTTTTTAAAACAAAACTCAACACACTGATGGCTTAAATTCCCCTTGGGTGAAAAAACTGTTAAAAATGTTTCTCCTGTCTTCATGCGATTCCATGAATCCATAGATCGCAAGTTCTTTTAACAGGCTAATTAGAGAAGTAAGATTTACAAAAGCCCAGAAGTCAGATCAATGCTGTAAGAATTCTCTAATTTGTTTCACTGGGCCAAATGAATGAGTCATGATCAAGAGTAAGAAAATTATGTCAAGGCCACTGAAAGTCTATCACCCAGAGGGCTGAAACTTTGTAAAAGCATCTATACTGAAGGAAGCATGGAGCAGTTCATTGAACAACACATAATTAAGGGAGGAAAATGCAGGTATTGGCAAATGAAGACATGAGCCAACTGCTTTGTGAAAGATCTGTGTTCTGTCTGTCCTCCAGAGAAAATCATGGCACTGGAATTATAGTTTAGTACGCAATATGATGTTACTAATCTCTTTAACACAAAATCAGTGAGGGTCATACATTGTTAGAAAAACGTAAAATTAAATACCACACATTTTTGTAATTTGTCCTTCACTGACCGGTTGACCCACCAGACATGTAGTAACTCCAAATATATTTGGGCTCATTGCGAATCATTCTCACTATTTCCTCATCATCCTTCATCATGGTTGTCTCTCCTATGAAGAAAGCATGTCTGTTAGACAGACCCCTTCGAGCTATGCCAAAGCCTGGAAATCTCCTGATGGTGAGGTTTGATATAAGGGCTACAAGTGAATCTATGATCACAGGCTCATTTCTGTGTATTTTGAAATGCAAGTAGTTATTTGCCAATAGGTTAAAAATAAATCTCACCTTCCTTACATTGTTCATAGCAGGTTACTATGAGACTGATGACCTTGCCGATACCCTGCTCATTAAAGTACATGAGGACATTAAAGAAGCGTTTGTTTGCCATAGGAATTCTAGTGGAGATATATTCTGCCTTTTTGTGATTGCTTGTTTGTTTGTGTATGTCTTTCTTCTATTCTAAAGAATCGGTTTACTTTGTACAGTGGACTTAGCTGACAGGAGTTTCTCTCCTCTCCCAAGTACATAAAATTACTGTGTCCCTCTCTCCAGGGCTTACAATCTAAAGCTGAGAAGACTGTACTCTGCGGATGTGGGAAAATTTTGTTTGTGGTTTTGCCCTTTTATCCTATAGGCTGTGTACCTTCTCCTTTTCTTTAATCATAGAGGGTGACTGCCACATGTCCTAGAGGGGACTTGGTTATGTGTGCTGTGCTGTCTGTTTTAAAAGAAAACAATAGGGCTGAAGAGATGGCTTAGTGGCTAGGGTGTTTGCCTGCAATGCAGAAGGACCATAGTTCGATTCCCCAGTGCCCATATACAGCCAGATGCACAAGAGGGCGCATGTGTCTGGAGTTCATTTGCAGTGGCTTGGAGGCGCTGGTGTGCCCATATTCTCTCTGCCCCCTCTCTCTCTCTCTCTCTCTCTCTCTCTCTCTCTCTCTCTCTCTCTCTCTCTCTCTCATAAATAAATAAAATATTAAAAAAAGAAAACAATGAATTTTGTCAAATTTGCTTTCCATATTTGTTTACAGTATCATTTATTTTTCTCATTCCCCTTATATGTGAGATTTTTATATATTTTAACATATTTGCTTTTCGGGAAATTTTAAGTTTTTCAGTGTATGTGATTCTTAAGATGTGATATTGATAGTTGCTTGCCAGTAATTAATGAGGAATTTACATCTAACTTTATTACAATTATGACTTGACATATGATTATTTTTCCTTTCCCTACTAATCTTTTCTTTCTCTTTTTATCCCTTTTTGCTTTGGAAACTTCATACATGCCTTACAAAACTCGAAGTATGTAACACACCATAGGGCTGAACCATCATCACCAATTTTCTTTCTTTTCTTAGACATTACTATATATATATTATATTTTGTTACTTATTATTTACTTATTGACCAATGTGTGCCCACAGGAATCTCTTTCAGCTAGGTGATGCAAATGAATGTCAGACACTTGTTAGTTTTTTTTGTGTGTTTGTTTGCATCCAGCTCACATGGGGTGTCTTGGGTATTGAACAAAGGCCTGGAGGCTTTGTGAGTAAGCATTTTAGCCACTGAACCATCTTTCCAGTAGTGTTATAGTAGTTTCCTTCTTATTGCAGACACAAACACCAGAACAGAAGAAGCTTATGGAGGAAAGGGATTATTTCAGGTTTACAGACTCCAGAAGAAGCTTAATCATAGTTGACGTATCTGGCTCATGTCACATATGTCCACAGAAGGGAAACAGCAGCCAGCAACAGTAAGCAAATGCTGACTGAATACACACAGAGCTAGACTCAACCCCAAATATCTGCCCATGGGGACACACTTTCTCCAGAAGGGCTAAACCTCTGAAGTGCTCTGTCAGGTGGAGAACTAAAGAGGAAACTTAATGACAAATACCAGAGAATACGGGAACCTTAAATTTAAAGTACAAGTACCAATTTTCTTAATTGTTTTTTTTTTTTTTTTTTTTGTGGGATTTTTGTGATGATTATACCTCAATACCTGCATTTGAAAATGTCCTTTTATCAGTGTTTGGTCAAGACTAGGATATATTAGCATTGTTTAAATGTCTGTAGTATATTACTAATGAAGCTTTTCTCAGGAAGTTTGTGTCACTAATTCTATCCCTTTATGTGTAAACAGTCTTGCATTTACATTTCTTTATAATATAAAAAACTAGTGTGTGTGTATGCGTGTGTGTGTGTGTGTGTGTGTGTGTGTGTGTGTGTGTGTGTTTAAACTATCATCTCATCTCTTTTAAGGCAAATGCGTTTCAGATGCTTGTGTGTCTTTTTGGGTCAGGGTTTCTGTTGATAGCATGGGATTTAACCCAGGCCGGCATACTTTGCAAGCAAGTCTTTAACCACTGTGTCATCTCTCTATCCTCTATAACTTATTCTTAATTTTTACTTCAGTCTAAGAATTTATCTATTTTGGATTAAATAGTTTGTCAAAGAAAATATTCACAATATTTTATGATCTTTTTTGACAATTGAAGTCTGTTATTTGTTTTTTTATCTTAGAATTTTTTCCATAGTCAAGGTTAATTGTTAATTTTGTAAAGATACAGCACATTTTTATTTTTTACTGATTTTATTTTCATTTTTATCACACACACATGAAATCTTTGAATTTTTATCCTGACACTGAATTTATCATAAATACATAAAAATAAACCCTGTATTCAAAAGTAGATAATGTCTCTGCTGTTAACATCCAAAAATTGATCTTCATAATGTTATGTGACCTTTTTATGGAATTTCTTTTTCATAAGACCACATTGTCTCTGCCATTGTGTGTCTTTACTTACAGACATTCCAAAGCAAACATACAATGAATGGCTACATTGACAAAGTTAATCAAACTTTTATACATAAGGGTGGAATTAACTTTTACTTCTCATTTTCTGCAACTACACACTATTCAAGCTTTATTTCTACCCTATACAATTTAGTAAACCTTGGTTTTTGCTCATCCATGTATCCCAACAACATACCTGCAATACATTACCTTTTTCTTAAGACTCAGGATTCACCTCCATATTTTTCTTCAGTCCTCACATTGCCAAATAAGTAAGAGCATTTAAAATAATGGTTTTGAAAGGAAGACTTAAACTTTAGAAGTAGGAAATGTTTGTCATGTAATTTTCTTAAAATTCTCGATACTTATGCTTTTAGAAATAATATTTTCACAGTACAGTGAAAATTGTTACTGCGAGTTAGGGAAACATAAAACTATAGTCAAAACTTGAAGGAAATGAAATATTCATTTCATTTCTATAACAGCAATCTACTTGTCAGATAAAATTCTTTGTAGTTTTGAAGAGGATGGAACAAAGTACCCTTCCAGATAATTTTCAAAACATATATGCATCGTTTGTATCTCTCATTGGCTATGTATCACTCTCTTTCTGTTGCTGGAATTGATATTCATTTTATGAATAATTCAAAAAACAAAGAGATGAGCTATAATCAATTTAGGATGTGTTTGTACCATATTTTCCAAAATAAAAGAGAAAAGTATGAAAATTATAGAGATAAAGTGAATATTTCAGTTCCTCTATGAACATTTGAGGAAAGAAAAGTGAATTTTTATGTTAAAATATTGAGTGGAAATAAAGAACAATAGTAATATCATATTATTTAGAAGAATCAAAATGCTTATTTTAGTTTTTCTCAGATTACATTACTCATTGTTATTACCACTAGCTAATTTGTCTTTCTACAGAATTAAAAATAATGTGAAGTTTCCATAGAGATTTTGCAATTTGCTGAAAGCCAACTGCTCACTAGAGATCTTGCTTTAGCACAGTATTTGAACTGAAAACACAAATATTTGATTATACAAATCCCTCTAAAATAGAAAAGCCTCAAATGGGCTAGCTGTGAAGCATATTATGAGCAAAATAGTGTAATAATTTAGAAAACAATGATGATACATAATTTTCCCTAGATTGTGACACTAAATTAATTCTAGTATTTAAAAAATGGACTAAATTATAAAGAATATCAAAGATAGATCATTATAAGTGAGTGATAATATCTCTTGCAAATCACATTTTAATATGGAACATATCCTGTTTGAAAACTATGTATATATATACATACATATATATGTGAATGTTTACATTCATCAATGAAACCATCATTAACTTAAATATAAATATTTATAAATTCTATGAATAAAAATAATCATAATATAAACTTACAATGCTATGGTAGTATTTTCTGTTTATAAGCTTATCCTGTTTGCTCCTTTGACTACCTAGATCACTATCTTGACTGTCAGCTTTACGTCATTTAGAGAAGTCAAGGAGTTTGGTAATGCACACTTCTCAGTTTGTCTAATAATGTTTGCAAAGAAGATTAGATCAGGAACGCTCTGTCCTTATCAATATAAAAATCCACTGATATATTATTGGAAGTTGAGAAAATTTTCAAAGGAAAGACCTACATGTAGAGAGCAGGTCCCTGAGAAGATGTTCTGAAGAGGCTGTTTCTTGACCTAGCTCATCTATCTTTGCTCTTTTGCTTTCTGGTCAGTTTGAGATGAAGAGCCTCTGTTTCACCAGGTCCCTCCACAATCATTTTCTTCCCTGCCACAGATTCAATCAAAAATTGCGAGCTATATCATTAGATTGTAAAACAGAAATTAAATCTCTATTCTTTTCTATTAACACAACTTACCAGCAAAAAAACACACAGACTAAATATACAATGATTAAAAATTTCTACCAAGTAAAATCATAATCTAAGCAGAGGCAGCTCTACTCATATGACACCGTAGACTGGAAATCAAAATAAGTCAGAAGATGTTGTTTGAAAGAGAACTGTCAAGCAATAACATGAAAATTATGAATATATATTCACCAAATGTTGCTTCATCAAATTTCATAAAATAAAATTATAGAATAAAAGAAAGGAAAAAGGTCCAGAAATTTCAGTGTCTCATTACAATATCCCACACCCACAAGCACTTAGCTTATCCAGACAAACAAACAAACATTAAAATGAAAATTTAGAGTTAAGCTACACCATACATTAAGCACACTTCACAGATAGGTACAGAATACTCATCCAATAGCTGAAAAATATATATGATTCTCTTGAAATTTTTTATGACACCAATCATATTGTAAGAAATATAGTAAGTATTCACAAATAAATAAAATTAAAATTATTTCATCTTACTAGTTCATACTAGAAAAAAAATCTAGTCATCGGGGATCCTGAGAAACAGCTTGAAATGTGCCAAAACATGGGGATCAAATGAACAGCAAGCTATTGGAGTGGAATTAGAACTTCTTAGACCAAATGCATATGTGAATGATATTTATTAAAATCTGCATGGTAAATGAAAAAATGGTCCAAATTGGATCTTTATGGCAATCAATGCATAAACTAAAAAGAAAATTAAAAATCCCGAGTGATCTTATATGAATAGAATCACAAGTTCTAACAAAGACAGACATAATTTGACCAAGGAAGGAATAAGCACTAGAGCTGAAATTTATAAAATGGAAAACAAAAGAATAATACACATCATCAATAAAGCAGTCATTCTTTAAAGATAAACAAAGCTGATAAAACCAATGCCCAATACATCCAAACGAACTAAAAACAGAAAAAAATCAATAAATGTATAGATGGAAAAATAACAGATAGCTCTGAAATTCTTAGACTTTTTCAGGTTTGGAGAAAATACACTTTAACACATAGAATCCTATAATACATGTGCTTTTATATACATATGATATCAAAATTTAACCAAGAAGATATCAAAAAAATCAAACTTATCTAAAATTGTTTCTGAGATTTAAATGGTAGTAAAAAGTTTCAACAAAGAGAAAAGACTGAACAAATTTACTGCTGAATTCTCAAAGACATCAAAGAACAAATTTCAATATACATTGAAATATTCAATAACACCATAAATGAAGTAATGCATCAACAATATTTATAAGAATTAAGAGTAATACTGAACTAAAGGTATATAAGGACACAAAAACAGTAAAAAATGTAAACCAATTTATTAGGTGTAAAATTTATCAATCAAATATTTGCAAAATGAAATGTAAAGCAACAAAGAGATCACCATGATCAGTGGTGTCCTATGAACTTCATATCACAGTTTAAGGATCATGCAAAGTATGCATGTGTACTGTGTAATTCAGTATGAATAACAGATCAATAAAAGTATGAGTAGCAGAAAAAAATCACCTTTCACAAAATTCAGCTCTTCATGTGGCATACCAAAAGTCAACATTGAGGTAAATTGGGAAAATTAGACACAATGTATCAGAAAAAAATATGAGTGTTCACTTTCCTCTAACATTAAATACAGTTCTCTAGGGCTGGAGAGATGGTTCAGTGGATAAGACACTTGCCTTCAGTGCCTAAGGCTCCTGATTCAATTCCCTAGGGTCCATGGTTGCACTAAAATCCAGTGTGGGTGGACCTCTAGGTGTCCTGGGCTTCCTTGCAGAGCAGGGGGGGTTATTTACAGAAGAGAGCAGGACTCCAAGGCAGCTGCTACACCTAAGAGCCCAGAGCAGCACAGGTCATGGCAGCCTCTGCATCTCTGCAGCTCTCTGCTCTGGACTGGCAGGCAGCTCAGAAAGGCTGTCTCTTCCTCCAGCATTTTGTTGTTGTTGTTTCTATAGCTTTAGGGAGGGGTCTTATGACCTTTTAAGTTTCAAATTTCCCAATCTTCTTTAATTGCCTAGCCTCCCTCCTCCCTCTAGAAGGGATTATTTAAATTCAAGATTTTGATTAGGCAAGAACTGCTATGCATCAACCGCTTGGAATTAAAGAATGAAATTCTGACAAATTCTACACCTTAGCTTGACTTTTACATGCTGTCTACATGCAAAAATAATTTTGAATTACATTGATTAAATGAATAAATATCCTTCATTAATTATAAAGTTTTGACAGTAAATAGGATAATTAGATTTACCACTCATACCAGATAAGCCACAATTTTAAAGACCAAACTACAATGAGAAAAGTGACTTGTTTCATGTTGATATAAGTATGGTATCTCACAATCATAGGTATTACAGAAAAACTAATTTGTCTACTTTATAAAGGAAAAGCACTAACCTCTTTTTTCATAAATATCACTACATCTTGAAAAAAATGTTTAAAACTTCATCCATAGTGTTTTCCTGAAAACTTATCCAACTTTCTCTCTTATTCCCTGTCACTTGAGAGTAAAATATGTCACAAGATTAATGGGTTAACATGGCAAGGAAAGACTGATGCTGTCTCTTTCTCATATAGAAGGAAAGGTTAGCATATTATCTTAAGCATTAAATGGAAAGTAAAAGGAAAAAAAAGGTAGAGAGATATTTCTTGTTAAAAACGCATTGAGAAAATAAAGCATGTTTACCATCTGTTTCTCCTCCAACATGGATTCGAATTCTAGAGCCAAGCAAATATACCTAGTTAATTAGACACAATAACTTTATAAATGTTTCTACTTAATATCATATTTTGTTAGGATAAAATATTTTGTGGTATTTTATTTCTACATTGGTAGTACATTCAATTGTTCAGTAGAGAGATAAGGAGATTTACTAGTCTTCAAAATTCAGCATTCATGAATATTACAGAATATTGCATTAAATCTAATTCCTTAATATTATCCTATGTAATTTGTGAGTAAATAATGGTTGATAATAGCTTTTGCAGACAGACAATGAGCTCTTAAAATATTCTTTATTAAAATAAAAACTGTCTCAGATAGCATGTCTGGTATTAATTTTACTTTTATGTATTTCCCAATTGTCTTATTTTACAATGTGGTATCTTTTTTAAAAAATGAGAATATTACTGGCTGCATGTTTTAGAGAGACTGAGATAGATAAAACTAAAACTATCAACAAATTGATCTAATAATATAAAAATCATATCATTTCTCTTCTTTTGAATTATATCTTTTCAGTTCACTATAAAAAATACTTTCATAGGCGTATCATCCAGTAAGACGGGCCCTTAAGAAGGTTGGGGGAGCCTAACCCTATTATAAATGGCTATGGCCTATAACTCCGAATCCCAAAAATTGGTTACTTCCCACACTGAGCTCTTGAGACCTACGAGGTCCTTAAAACAAGACAGGCTTATGTCAAAACTCTTGATTATCCACCTCAGGCAAAAGATAAAACCTTATTTTTGAAAATATTACAGGTTATTGTCACACAATACTGAGAGACCCCACTGGACTGGAAAGGAAGATAGCTCCCAGGTGGTAGCCTGTGTAGTGCTGGAAGGTACTACCTGAGATGCCAGGGGAAATCGGCCAATGATATTTGGAGAAAACAGGGGACATTGCTATATAACAGCAGCCCATGGTCTGAGAATGAAGAGGACACTACTATACAGAAGAAACCAGCAAAGCCAAGAAGTACTCACCTGTGCAATAGTGGCAATTAACCTAGGCAGGTAATCAATGGCTCTCTGATTGGCTAAGGATCAGGCTCAAAGGCAAGGAACCCTTATCTGGAACTGGGATCCAAGGCAAATTCTTATGAAGACCTAGAACCCAGAATCCAAGGGGAGGCTCCCACTAACCAAGGGCCTACAGAGAGGCTACCCCCCTGAAAATCTTGCCAAATTAACAATGTTTGTCTAATTTAACATATACACATCTCACTCTGTTAGAGATTCTGTAATTTCCAGAAGGCAACGAGAACTGCAGACAACCCAATTTCTCCAACAGGACCTGACATGATGGCTGGCACCCAGGCAGGAGATGAACCATTGTAACCCATCATCTAGGGCTCAAATGAAACCACCGAGGAAGTGGTGAGATGAGCAAGAGTGCTGCTTCCAGAGCCAGTCAGACAACCTATGCAAGGGTAATGGAGACAGACACCTAGGATATTCCAAATATCCCAAACAGAAAACCAGAGACTCTTAAAATATAACTCTTTTGCATTGTGTCTCATTATAAAATATTTAATAACATTGTCATGGTTTGATCCAGGTGTCCCCCACAAATAATTGAATGTGTTTTGATAGATAGATCCTCAGCTGATGGCAGTTTGGGTTTTACAACCTCGATGAAGCTGTGTTGTCGGGGGCGAGCTTATGGGGTTATAAGCCAGCTTCCCCTTGCCAGTGTTTGGCACACCTTCCTGCCGCTGTTTGCAGTGCTGTGGCAGAGGTGATGTCCAGCCCTCTGCTCATGCCATCGTTTTCCCTGCCAGGATGGAGTCTCCCTTCAAGTCCATAAACCAAATATACCCATTCCTCAACAAGCCGCTTTTGTTTGGGTTCTTCCTGTGCAGCAACTAGAAAGCTGACTGCAACAAACATATTTTCCATAGTTCTTGATAACACTTATTCACTTGTGTTACAATGATTAAGTAATAGAGATTTGTCTAGAAGTGTAGACCATGTGAACAGAATATATGAGGACCTGGGTTTGCTTAATAGCAGTGCAAAACACAAAAATTAAAATAAAACAAACAAAATAAACCTTTCTGCATAACTTAAGAAATTACCTTTTTCAGTAAATTCAAGTTTTTTTTCCAGTTTTCTTTGTGTGTTTTATTATATTTGTTTTTCTGAAGCAAGTTCCTCAAACCTCACTGGCTGGCTGGAGTTTGAATGGAAAGTCCTGTGGGTGAACTGTCTATACCAAGGTCAAAGCTGAGGGCATTGGAGTTATTGGATCATCTCTACCACTGCCAAGACTCCAGGAAAATTTCAAGTTGGCAAATCTGGATTACTTTTTTATATGCAAATTTGTTTGTAGAATATGCTTTGTTCAAGTGAGAACAAATTAGTTTTAAGTTCATTATTTTCCCCAAAGATATAGGTGACGGAAAAAGAAAAGAACCCCAGAAAGACAGGATCCGAGATGGAAGTAAGATGCTACCTTACAGAGTAGCTGAACATTAACCAAGAAACCAGAGGGAAGATTCCAAGATGTCATCATGACTCCTGTGAATAAAATCAGTCTGTGTCTTGAATACCTACTGGCTTTCATGTATGAGAACTGCATTGAAAACATCCTGCAACTCAAATGAATAAAAATGTATTCTTTGAACGATTCAAGAAACTTCTTTGAAGGATTCAGGAAACTTCATTCTATATTACTGGACAGAAAATAGATGATATTGTGGAGAATGAATGAAAACTTCTGGAACAACAGTGTGATTCTTGCCATATGATTCTTCAAACATCAGCACCATATTACACATTTATTAAGAACAGGGATTAATGGGATATCCTGGCATTACTGAATTTATCAAATCAAAAATATATAATAAAATTATTATGTGGTAGGAAATATTCATATTTACAACTTTTATTTTTCAGGGTCCAAATGTTTTTGAAAAGAACCATATAAATTTTACTCCTTATGGGTCACAGAGTGTATCCCACAACTAATGATTCTATTATAAAGTCAATTGTAGGAAACCTATCATAGATAACATCTGAAAAGTTCTCACTGTGCTACAATGAAACATTACTTTAAAGGCGTAATAGGATAGATTCAACCAGTGCTTGTAAACAATTCCTCCCCTCAAGTAGTTTTCATGGGCAATAGAAAAAGATACTAAAAGCTAACACATACAGATCTTTACACTCAGTAGTGTGTCTTGGAGGGAGATTAAGTATTTAGATGCCCAGAGGCCTTGACATGTGTATGGTTTCATATGGACACACGCACATGTACATAAATCATAAACACACTAGGTTGGACTATATTTTTAACTAAGCAGTGCAGTGATTATGCAAAATGTGATGAGTGTAATGTATGTGTATATTTCTGTGTGGGTGAGGTAGAGAGTATACACATACAACATCACTGCTAAAATATTAAATTTGTATCATCAATGAAGAGAATGGGAAGACAAGAACCACTTCTACTTGTGATATACTTGACTTTGCATTATATTATCCTGAATTTCTGTATAACACTTATTTGAAAACTCTCTCTGTTATATCTTACCTGACATCTCACTGTTTGTTCATGCAGTAATTATCTTAATCAAAATTCAGGGTATATAAACTTGACTTATTTCCAATAAGTTTAGATATAATGTTCAATTTGCCAATAATTCTATTAATATTCAAAGAATACTCTTTAGTGAGAAATATAAACTGGAATAACACATTGCATTTGCATAACATAAAATATGCCACATATCATATATTATATAAAAATATAAAATCTACATTTATGTTGATATAGACGTTTTTGCTCATACATAAAATATGGATACATTTTTCTTGTCTGTGACTTGGACATGTGAATTTTAGAATGAATGTGATATTACCACTTGATTACTATTACTTGCTGTGGAGATGTTATTTAATCAAATAAGAAATATAGTGTCAAGTCAGAGAAAACACATACCTAGCCATAACAAAACCTCTGAAATGACCCATGTGAAGTATATTAAACAAGAAAATATCCTGTTGCAAATGAGTTTCAGATGCTGTAATATAAATCTTATAATCTTAATGTTAAAAATAACACTCAGTTTTTGAATGAGAAGGTTTATGTTGATATCAAAAACTAGCTCACATAAGGATTTTAAGTTTGTAACTTTATATACCGTTCATTTAAAATCAACATCCAGCAGCTAAGGATGGCCAAGTGGTCTGAGGCACCAGACTCCAAATAAACATTTCTATATAATAACAATGCCTTTTCATAGCACATAAACATATTTCAATAAACATATTGCTATTTTATTGTTTAGATAAATATACAATAAAGTCAAATGTTGACAAATATATCAATGTGTTTTAGAAATAGCTAATTATAACTTGTAGTTTTTTAGTGATTAAATTAATTTTTTAAACTAATCATCAATATTTGGTGCAAAACAAACTCTAAAAAAATTAAAACTTTAAATCTTTTCTGAACAAGAATATTTATTATAAATCTATGTGTAAAACAACAAAATAACAATTACCTACAGGTATATTTAAGGAAATTTTGTTCTCAATTTTACAAACATATTAATTCATAAAAAATTAGCAATGATTCAATAATCATAAAAATTATTTTGCTGAACAGTATTGGGAAAATATAACTACAGTTAAAAAGTTACATTTTTATTACTTTAGATACAGGGATCCAAGGCAACCTTAAATGGGGACCAGAACAGGATCTCTAAGGGGAAGTGCCCAGTAAACATAGATCTTCAGAAAGGCTACAGCCTTTAAAATCTCAACAAACTAGCAATATTTGTTTTAATTAACCAATAATGATCTCACTCTCTGCTGGATATTTTGTTTATACTTTTCAGAAATCAATGAGAACCGTGGACATCTGAATTCCACCAATTGGACTTGAGTTGATGGGGGCATCCAAGCAGAGAGGTGCCACCTCAAATTCACCATTTACAGCCTTAACACAACCTCTAAGGAAGTGGGGTGATGAGCTAAAGAGCTATTCCCACTGCAAGTCAGATATCCTAGGGAAGGATAACAGAGATAGACACCAAGGGTGCCCAAAGTAGTCCAAAACACAAATCCAGAGATCTTAAGAACTCAACAATTATGTGAACTTAAAACTCAACCACTATGACTCAGGGTAATTTGTGGAGGAGGGGATGGAAAGATTGTAAGATCTATGGTGAGGGAGAATATCTAATGCAAAAAGGGATGTAACATACTGCTTTTAAGGGGTCTTCTCTAACAACACATGATACTGAGCATCTTGCTATGTTAATATATATACTAATGAAAATGTTTAAATAAAAAAGTTACAGAGATATTCCCCTTTATACTTAAATTCTTAATGTGGTCTTCAGAAGCAACATTTAACTAAGTATTTTACAGACATAAAACAATTAAGTTAAGATGCATACCTCTAGACTGTAAATTTGTATTGTGAGGAATAAACCAATGGAGATGCAAATTCTAGAGCCCACAAAATTCAGACGTAAGTGCTGTGATTATTGATACTTTTCAGTTAGTTATTGTATCCAACTTAGCTCTTTCAAAAGCATTCCTTTCTTGAGAGTAATATTACCTCTTTCATAAGAATTATCAGTAGTGTGATTGTTTGATCCAGGCACCCCCAACAAACATATATGTTCTGAATGCTGGATCACCAATTGATGGCAGCTTTGATGTTGGAACCTTGTTGGAGTTGTGTTGTTGGGAGTGGGCTTGTGGATATTTAGTCAGCTATCCCTTGACAGTTTTTGGCACACTCTCCAGCTTCTGTTGCCCACCTGATGTTGGCCAGAAGGTGATGTCCATCCTCTGCTCCCTGCCATCATGGAGCTTACCCAGGAGTCTATAATCCAAAATAAAGCCATTCCTCCACAAGCATCTTCAGTTGGTTGTTTTTTTTTTTCTATGTAGCAATGCAAAGCTGACTATAACAAGTAGTGAGTATAAAAACTGCATTTTTAAATGAGGTAGAATGAAACCTAGGTAGTCAATCATGTATCTAACAATAATCAATCAGTTTTACTAGGCCTGGAAATTTTTTCAAAATGTATGTAATTAATAAAAATTATATAAATATTGTAGTGATATCTTCTCTCCTACCATTCAGGCAGAGGCTACTGTATCATTTGTGTGACCTTAGGACTTTCTTAAACTCCTTTGCACTTACTGTCTTTACTTTTTTTTGTTTTAAATAAATAACTATTTAGAAATAATGACAATATAGCCGATCTTCAACAACAACAACAACAAAAAACTTAGAAAAGGCCAAGAACACTAACATAAAAAATATTATTATCTAAGTTTCTTGAGTATAAGAAATTGTTATATAAGAGTAAAGTCACGAAGAAATGAGTTAGTTTATTCAACCTTAACTAGTGAATTCAGAGCTTCAGAAGCATCATAAATAATTTGTGGCATAGGACATTCTGGGAAATTAAGATTCAAGATGGCATCTGGCACAGTCAAATTCTGAACAAAGGCCATTAAACAGGAAGGTAGAATAATCAATTTTGTATTTTTCTGAGATAGCTAGGGAAGCAGCTTATGTTATGAATATAATGAGGAAGAGAAAATGACGAGGAAAATCTGTTAGCAAAATATATGACAGTTAAATCACATTCCTCTCTTGCAAGAGGACAAATCATTGACTATCTCCCAACTAAGAGCCAACATCTGGAAGAAAGCATCAGAAAAAAATGTAATCAAAGCAAAAGTGTCATTCATTTTTAAAGTGTAGTTCTTTCTTCAGAATTGTTGAAGCTGCATGCCTGGAGAATTCTGCACAAAATGAATTTGTGAGAGAAGTAAGATGTAAGTAACCTTTGCTTTCTTTCAGTGAGCAGATGGTCAGGAAGGGTATAATTATACTACAAATGCATTATTTTTGACATCGCTCATTCAAATATTTCAAATGAAAAGGGAAACTTAAATCAAATAAATTGCTACCTGAAAAAGAAATTTGAGAAATACAATGTAAAGAATTATAATATATCAGTAAAAGAAAGAAAAGGTATAACTGGCAAGCAAGTACCACCCTTTATTTGGTGTGCAAAAAAAATCACACCCCCACTTATACTTGGAACAAGGGAGTTATGGAAATGTTTGCAGGCAGGAGAGTTATATTGCTGAGGGATTGTGGTTGTCTGTGAAAGTAGTATGCAATGAAAGAGGAACAAACTTCCTCATGAGGGATTCATTGATAAAATACAGGGTAGAACCCTGGACTGACAGCTGTACAAACGCACCTGGGATTTACTCTCTCCTGGGGTTTCATGGAGGTGAAAAGGGGTGAAGCAGGTGGATCCTGAAGCAAAGCTGTGGCTGAGGATCTCACAGCCTCGCAGGCAGCCTACCAGCACACTGGCCTAGACAAAGTCCTCATGGGGGCTGAACCTCGGCTTTCTTCATCAATAATTTGAAGTCATAGTGAGATTTAATATAAAACACACATAAGTGGTTTAAAATATTTAGTGTTTGCCACGGCTGCTTCTATTAGTGTAATTATTAATATAAATATTTTACAATGCTACTTATAAACCAGAGCTATGAGGCTCCACAGGCGATCTTTGCCTCTCCCTGTCTTCCTTTCTTAAAGTCGCATAACCCTTAACTAATGTTCCTTTATCCTTGAGTATGTATAAAGAATTCATAATGTTTATATTCCTTCTGACTGTCAGATTCTCAAATGATTAAGAAAATAATAATATGGGATATCTACTCTCAGTCATGCTGTAGGAAAGCTATAATGCTTGCTAAAGTTGCCAACTCTGCTGGGACCTGACTTTCAGCTAAAACTAAATTCTGATGCCCTAGGTATTTGTGACAGATTATTCACCTGCTGATGAATGAAACAGCGTTTAAATGGTAAGGTCATTACATACAGAAACATAGACAGAGAGACAAAAGATACACATGTACACACACACACACACACACACACACACACACACACACACACACACACACACACACACAAGGACACATGCCCTCACTCACTGTAGAATCACGATTACTTTGTTTTATTGAGCCGGGGCATTTTGAGGAATACTTTATAATGAAGCTGTGATATTAAAACTGAAAAGTTAAAGGTAAAATGTAACAGTTTGTCACAATTATGTTTCATATTGGCAGGTGTTCTGAACTTTCTGTTTGATAACTAGACATATAAATTTCAGTTCTTAAAGCTTTGCAGCCAATTTAAGGGCTCATTTATTTCACTGACAGCAAGATGTATGTGCAGCCTGGCATACTGGATGTCTGGGGCCAAATCCAGCACTTTGTTGCTTGCTTGTCTCACAGGGAGTAAATAGTAGCAATTTTTCAGCATAGGCACACTCGCACAAGGTGTTTAGCAAATAAATGAGCATAAGATGACCTGTGGTGTCCTGAAATTACTAAAATTCATGAATAATAAAATGATCTATAGATTGTTAGCAGAGGGCTACAGCACAGGCTAATTTGCAGCCACTGAAGCTTTACAGGATAATTTATAACTTTTGAAAATTTAATGACTTCATCAATTTTTACCTATTTTTTACCAATATAATCTCCTGAAGAACACTATCAAACCATGATTTCCTCAAAAGACAATAGCTAAGTCACCCACATACATATGTTATTCAAATTAAGGTTTCTATATTTAGCAACTCAATTATTACTTTGCATAATACATACAGAAGACAAGAAAGGAGAATGCTTTAACAATTGTATATTGTATTAAGATAATCTCTACAGGAACCTCTTTACCGATGGTACAAATAGCTTTGGTATGATATATGTATGGACTGTAATTAATTCCTGTTACCTCAAGGGCATATATAATTTTGCTCTTCACGGGTTTTCCACTTAAACCTGGTATCAACATCAATTCCTATTTTCTTTGCATGCCAAGGAATGCCGTATTTGGGTCAATACATTAATTCTATGTTTTATGTTTTTGAGAAACATGCATACAGATTCCTGGAGAGGCTGTACTCCCACAAATAGCGAATAATGCTTCTCCTTCCTGAGGTAACTCAGGCCCAGAAAGTAAAATGTTTTCTCTCATATGTGGATCCAGTCTGGAAGAGTCAGATTCGCTTGCCTGTTGTAGTTAATGTCAGCACTACCACTGGTCAGGAGGCTAGAATGAAGTGTGGAGAGGAGAGGCAGGGAGAGATTAGGGAAAGGGCAGGCACACAGGCACACCAGTGTTAGGGTTAGGGTTAGGGTTAGGGCTAGTGGGGACAGAATACATATGGGATGGAAAAGGGGAAAGGGAAGCAGGGGTAGTGGAAGAATACACAAAACTAAAGACACTACGCATATGTACCATAGAAACCTACTTTAATAGACAAATAAGGACACACTAAAGTTCTCATTACTGGTAATACAAAATTTGTATATTTATGCCTAATCTTTAGTACATCATCATTATTACATACTTGTCCCCAATGTTTAAAGGAAAGTAAAAATAAATATTTTATATTTGTTCAACTTAAAAACTATAACTGAAACATCTGTAGCTTTTGATACATGATTCCTATCACTATGATAGAATCAGTGGCAGTAATGAAGTTTAACAACTGTATGTATTAACCTATTAGGTAATATCAATAGTTCAGTTCAGCAATGACAATATTTACTTAGAAAAATTTGATGTACATTTGTATAACTACTTTAAGAACTAGTTAATATAGTTTATATAATATTTAACATTTAATTAGATAACTGAATCTATTAGTTGAAAACTTTTCCAGAATTCCAGTTATGTTGAATGGAAGTTATGTATCCTAAGTTATGTGTTCTTTCCAAAATGTAATACTTTCTCTAAAGATTCATCTCAATGATATATGCATTTATTCCTAATAGTAGTTTTAGGCTATCTCCTGAAAATTACAAACTTGTCCTGGAGAGATGAGTCCATTTGTAAGAGTACTTGTTTATCAAGCCTGAGTACATGGGTTTGATATCTCCACCCATGTACGATGCTGGGTGTGGTAATGCACACCTACAATTTCAGGAATTAGAGTAGAAAAACAGACAGGAAGATTGGTTCTCAGTGGTTATCCACTTGAAAAATATACCATATTCTTTTGGATTTTAATGTTACAATGTACAAAGTATTTTGTTGACATTTATAGTTATTTAACTAATATAAATTTAAATTCTGTCAGTAATAAGTACTTCTCAAATTTCTTAATCACTACTAATACTTCTACTACTGTATATTGTTTGTTATACTCCAAGGAATATAAGCAACATAGAATGAACTTTATGCCACCCTCTCAGTTCCTTCTTTGTATTTTCATCAACAAATCTGACACAAATTGAATGCACAATGACAATTTTGGCATTTGTGAGCATAATGCAGTAACTATAAAAGAGCTAAAAATACAGAGACTGTTACTGATAGAATAGCTCCTAAAACTAATTACATTGTAAGGAATGTCACATAAACACATAAACAGAAAAAACAGAAAAAAGAGAGAAAGAGGGAGAAAAACATGCTATTTAGCCTCTATAGAAATGGATAAATATAAAATTTAATTAGCCTAGATTATTTATAACTTAATTTCCTATTGTCAAAAGTTATGACCTACAAATGAGGCTTGCTATAAAAAGGATTTTAGAGACAAATCTATCAAGTTTAATCACAGACTGTCAATAAGCTAATATTAATATGTGGTTCTTATTTGCTAACTTTCCATATTGAAAAAAATAATTATCTGAATAAGAAAGACAAATTAGGAGTTAAATTATTATGTCTTTAGAGTATAATGAGAACACTAACAAAAGTAATGTGACCTAAATATAATGAAGTGACAGGAAAAAATTTCCTAAAGAGAAACTTTTACTTAACTTATCCCATCTCTTATTTTGTGTGTTTTCATTTTCTGTTTATTGGCTCAGCAATTTCATATTTTAGAAACTTTCTACTATCTTATATACACATACATAGATACACATAGACTTGCATTCTTTAAATATAGATATTGTTCTGAGAAGGGTGATATTCTCTGATGTTTGTGACATGCAAACATAAGAGCATATAATCCCAGAAACCTAGATCACAGCTTCCTAAGACACCTAGACTGTGTGGCATGTGCCTCAAGAATCTGTTGTCCATTACTGACTAAAATGTGTGGCAGGGCATAAACCCATGTACATATACACATGTGCATAAAAAGAAAACCACCTATCCTTTATAAATTTGTCATCTGAATTGGCAATTATGCATACATTGAAAAATTACATACCTTTTTAAAAATTAGTTTTCTGAAAGAGAAAGAAAGAGAGAGAGAGAGAGAGAGAGAGAGAGAGAGAGAGAGAGAGAGAGAGAGAGAGAGAGAATGGGAGGAGACAGGGCCTCCAGCCACTGCAAATGAACTCCAGACACATGTGGCACCTTGTGCATTGGGATTTACATGGGGATACTGGGGAATCAAACTCAGGTCCTTCTGCTTTATAGGCAAGCACCTTAACTGCCGAGCCATCTCTCCAGTCCAAAAATTGCATATCTTTACTGATATTGTTTTGAATTTCTACTTATATATTTTAAATGCAAAAATCTGTTGTTGTGTTCTCAAGTTTTGAGTCCCCTAAATATTCAACCTTTAGGTCAAAACATCTAGACCATGATTCCATAAATACGGTCAAAGCTTCAAAATACACGGTGATTATTATTTCCTTTTGGCTGGGAAATGCTAATTTTTTTGTACTTTACATTAATGTAAAATTCCCTTGTTTAGCAATTGGATTTATCACCATGATGTTCTTAATTATCAATTTCTATTTTATATACTGATCTTGGTAAAAGGCTAAGAAGCAATCTATCTGTATTTTAATCATGATTATTGGGTCTTAGCATTTTAAAACCATAATGGGAAATTTATAAGCAAACCTAAAGGAAAGGGGGACTATCATTGCTGTTAGATCTGTGGAAAAACAGGAACAGGAATAAATTACTTTAGGCCTCTATCTTGTGGCAAGATTAAGTCACCCTTACCTTCTTTACTGTAAAGACAAATGTGATTATTGTTTATGTGTGACCCTCCAGGAAAGATTTCTAGATTAAGTTTGTACCCTTCTAAGGGGACAGAAACACTGACCCTTACCAAGATTACTGGCAAAGCTGTAAAATTTGGTCTTTGTTCATAATAACCTGTCAACCTGGTCTTCCTCATGTAGCTAATCCCCTTAGAACCCCAAATCTGATTCTCTACCAGGGCTTCTCAACCACCTCTTGCCTCCCTGGGGAAGAGCTCTGTCTCCTTCTCTCGTGGGCTTCTCAAACCCTTCTTTACCTCCCTGAGCAAGAGCTCCACCTTGCTTCCTTATGTTCTCTTCTTCCTCCTGGAGCTCTAAGCTATAATAAAATCTTTCTGAACCTTATCCTCTGGCCCATGGATTTCATTCTTCAAATTCATAGGACAAGGATCCAGGAACATCCCCAAATTAATTGTGCATGGGCATGCAAGAAACCCAAAATTCCTAGATCAATATTTATTTAATACAAAATCTCTGTTTTTATAGTCTGAAAGTGTCATACCTTAAAATCAATGTTTATCGATTACTAAGAATTACTTCTCCTATCAGGTTGCACTCAATCGACATTACAAGTGTTAGGGATGTGATACAATGCAAAGACTGCAAAGGTGTGCTAGTTCACAATGAAGCAAAAGAAACCCTGATGATTAGAACTTACATAATTTCTGTACATTAGTTCTTTAGACAGAGGAATGCATATCTTTGGCATGTTAAGATTTCTGTTTTTGTTTCTTTTTTCTATTAGACTTATTAGATACATGATAAGCATTTATAGCTTTAGTTTTTTATTTTACTTGGTGCTTGAGCGTCAACCTTGGTCCTCTTGCCTGCTAAGTGCATGCTAACATACAGTTTTTGAATGCTTACTGAAATATTTCCAGTAACTTCTAAGAGTCAGCAATTCAATTATCATAATTTTAAACAAACTAATAAAACTTGTAATAGATTCATAGGCATAAATGCATAGTTAAAATTATAAAACATATAATAAATTATTAGTCGCTGTCATCAATGATAAATAACAGTGCATTTTATGATGGAAATATTTTTGTCATCAGAGGCATTTATACCAAAACAATATTTGAAGGTGAAAATACTTACAGTAAAATACAGCTTTAGTGTCCCCCTCGGCACTATTCAAGGTATCATTTATTTTTAGAAAAAGAAAACTAATTATAAATTATTCAAGGTTTAGTTTTATTATCTACAGACTTAACTATTGGTTTTGGTTTCCTTTCATTTTTTTTCTTTTTTGTTAACTCTTTATTAATTAACAAAAAATTAGTAGAAAATGTATGTATAAATCATGCGTTGGTACTTCTGTTTGCCTCCTTCCTGCCCCCATTCCACTGAAGGCCCTCCTCGGTGTGATTGCTGGTGTGCTCCATGGGATGGAGGGCCATGTACTGTGAGAGCAGCAGTCATTATTGGTAGGAGCAATCCTATGGACGCTCCCCCATCATGTTTCTAACAATCTTTCTGTCCCATCCCCTGTAAAGTTCCCTGAGCCATGGTGGATGAGTTTTAAATTTGTTTTATTTAGTGTTGAGCTCTTAGCAGCTTCTAGATTTCTGCCTTGGAATGTTTTGCGTATCCTCAGTGTCTGTCTCCTTTACCTGGGATCTAGATATCCAGTTTATCATTCTCTGGAGAATACCATCTTGTGTTCACTTTAGAAAGGTTGTTTATCTGCCAAGAGAGGAATTTTGCCCAGGTTTTCATCTTCTCTTCGGGCCCTAACCAAGGATGAGCAGCTATGGCAACATTTCAAACCTACAATGGGAAAAATATTTTCTATGTATAATCAGCTTCCTGTGCTCCTGGAGCCACATGCAAATGAGATATTGAAAACGCCTGGATAGCAATGATGCCATCCTAGAGAAAATGGAAGATTGACAAAGATGGAGGAATGACCACTCTGTCATACAGTATAGTCTGTCTTTTTATATCGATGGTGATCTGTGAGAGAAGACTGAAAGAACAAACAAAATCCAAAAAATATGAAACAGAGGGATAGAGTTTGCCACCTAATCTAAGTCTATTCAACTCTCTCCTCTGGACGTGAAGAGAAGAAAATAAGAAGCACTCAACAGGTTAAATCCAGTATTTATAGCAAACTACTGGAGAGCCTGTATCATGCTGTTTTCCTTCAAAAGCTGTTGGCTTGTCCTGGGTAGTTGTAGCTCAGTGATAAAGCACATGCTTAGGGGGAAAAATAGGATTGGTCATCAATAAACCAGTGTCTTCCTTAATCTTTTGGCAAGAAGCTTGAACATTTTAAATTTTAAAATTTTCCTCAACTTTCTCATGGAATTGTTTGATAAGCCCTTTGGTAGTTACTTGCCTTTAGAAATTTTAACCTTAGGAACTTTAGTTATGATAAGCAACTCTGACATTGGGTAGCTGTAATAAGAAAAACATTCATGTATTATATGTGGAAAATTCATTGAATTTCAGTCTGCTCACACATATTTATGGAAATCTAGAACCAACAAAATCTTTTAGAGGTTTAATCATATTTGAAAGCAAGTCATAGCACTTCAAAGTGAGGACACATGCTCAACTCTCCCCAGAGCCAACTATCAATCTGCCAAGCACAGCAAAGAGTTCTGTCCTCCAGACAATCCTGCTAATTGGAAGCTGTTCACGTATGTCTTATACATTGACTCCTTACATAACATTTCACGTGTGTTTCCTGAGAAGCTTTGGATATTGTCATGATTTTAACCAGATAGGATTTACATGTAACTAGCTCTTTTTTTTTCTAGTGCTGAGGCAAGGCTGCAAACATTAACTTTTACCTTGATTATCTTAACACAGAATTTGTTACTGCATTTATAAATTTGTATATGCCCAATACAGGACTCAACAGTTGTTAGTATCATCTTTCACATTAGGCTGTTAAAAAAAAAGTCATCACCGTATATTCTATTGAAGAGCAGGGACTACAATAATCATATTAAAATAGAGGACAATTTTAGAGATTTTTTTTTTCTCTTTGCTTTTTTTCAGATTGGGTCTCACTCTATCCCAGGGTGACTTAGAAATGTAGTTTCGGGGTGGCCTCAAAATCACAGTGATCCTCCTACCTCTGCCTCCCAAGTGCAGGTGTGTGGCACCACACTTGGCTTTACTTAGACTTTAAAGTGTCATCTTTCTAGTCAGAGAAAAAAGAAAGATGATCATTAAGTGGCAACCTCCTATTATAGCCTCATAATTACAGTATTTTTCTTTGAAATGCGGGTGATCTTGTTACCTATATTTTTTATGCTACCTCAAAATTATTAAATATGAGATTTAAATTGTATTTACATCTACAAAGTGAGAAAATTCAAGATGTGTCTTGACCTGTTATCATTATCTTGGTCATTCTAAAAAATTCCATGAAGGTCAGATAAACCTTTCTAGTCTTGTTCTCTCTTAAATTTGTCATTTTTTTCAACCAACTATTTTCTGTTGTGACCTTCATTTTACTCCACTACATGTTACAGAAATAGTGGGTGCTTTTACAGTGTAATCAAAAATCTTTCATGGTGATATGACCCCTTGATTACTTGATTCTGAAAATGAGAACCTGGCCTCCAGTCAATTCTCAAAGGCCACGGAAGCTGCAGAACATAGTCATTTGGGGATAATTATGGGAGTTTTTATACTCCACTGTGCATATAGTGACTTACCCTAACTATTGTAAGAGAAATGCCCTAGATTACTATGTTTGTGTAAAGAAAAATATACCTCTTCTATCTCAGAGTCAGCTGCTTGGAGAAGCCACATAGGAGTATACAGTAAATGTTCACAAACCACAAACTTCAGCATTTTAGTAGATTAACTCAAAGAAAAGCTGTAAGTGACTTGTAAAGGGATAATCAAAATGATTTATCAAAAGGAGTACTGAGGAAAATAAAATCACTACATACATTTATATAAAAAATTTTAAATATTTTTAAAGCACACTGAAGAGAAGCATGGCTTCCGTCAGTTGTTTAAAAGCAAAATATGCTAGAATAAATTGTCTGTCATGAAAATGTTTCACATAGTGTCTTTCACAGTTTTGGAGTTAAAAGTGGATATTAGGGCTGGAGAGATGACCCAGCAGTTAAAGGCACTTGCTTGCAAAGCCTGACACCCTGGGTTTGGTTTCCCAGAATCCACATAAAGCCACATGCACTAAATGGTGCATGGTTCTGAGGTTTCTTTGCAGGGGTAGGACACCAAATATTCACTCACAAATGTTTATATTATAATAGGAAGCATTGTGGTTTTAGAGGATGACAGATACTCCAAAATAAAGTGATTTCAGAATAAAAAAAAGTTACTTCTAACTACTCACTATTTCTTGTTTGAAGAATGTTCTCATATATTTTATTTATTTTTGTGAATAGATCTGTCTTGTGGGTACACATATGTATGTAGATACATGTAGAAGCCAGAGAACAACTTTATATATATATATATATATATATATATATATATCCTGTGATCATTTAATGATTAATAACTTTATTAATTGACAGGTCTCAGCATCTCTGGGCATGTCTGGGAGGTATTATCCACATTGAGATTGTCTCTGAGATTGTTTATGGGGACTATTATGATTAGGATAATCGAACAAGGAAAGTCCACGTTAGACAGTGCCATTCCATGGTCTGGTGGCACTGTATAAAGAGGAGTAAGATGGCTGAGCACCAGCATTCATGTCTCCCTGCTTCCTGACATCAGATCTAATGTGACCAGCCAGTGCATCTTCTTGAAGCCTCCCTCCTCCATTATGAATTGTAGTCTTAAAGTGTAAACAGAAATGAGTGTGATTTTATTAGAAATGAGACTAATTCAGTTCCTCTGGAACATTGTTCATTTATTGTTTTCTGTCTTTTTTTTTTTTTGAGACAAGTTCTCTCATTGGCCTAGAGCTTTCTGACTAGGTTAAAGTTGTTGGCCAGTGGGTCCCAGGATTCTGCCTATATCTACTTCCATAACCCTTAGATTATAAGACATTTCTGGCATTTTTATATGGGTCCCTGGAATCAAACTCAGATCCTCATGTTCATACAGCCAGAACTTTGTGAACTGAGATACAAGACCCAGAATTTTGGTATATGTACATATTGACATAATTTATAAAAAATGGAAATTGAGACTCTGAAGCCTTTAGAAAAAAAATCTCTCCTATTTTTTCATTACTAAGTCATACTATATAGAAAGAGTAAAGTACACAGATTTGAAAATACTGTAGCATTATTTTAAATCCCAGTTCATGATCAAGCTTAAGGCACCTATGGCATCCATTTTAAAATTGAGTCATTAACAGAGGAAATAAAGCATAGACATGTTTTTTCCCTGTCTCCCATCTTTGTCATCATGTCTTCAGTAGAGTATCTCTGAAAAAAAGCTAATTTATTAAGTGAGTTTACAAGATCAAACCACGAAAGTTGCCTGTATATATGTATACACATAAAATTTAAATACAGATAATGTATACAGTGTAATGTTTAACCCACAAAATATGTTTGGAAATGCTCCTTGAACAGAGTAACTGTATTAATTCATACTTTACAGGACTACATTAACAGTAGAATACTCAACTTTTATGGTGAGAAGGTTAGATCTGACCATGGACAGCATTCACAGATGTGTTCCTTGGTCACCCGTATGGATGCTATACTGTTCATATTTTACTTTCACAGAGATCTTATTCCTTATATTATAAAAATTTAATTATGCTGAGTTATCATGTATATTTGAACTACTATTTTTAAACTCTTGACTCATCTAAATTTGAAGCCAGTATTACACACTCCAGGGATCCCAGTGAAATGCTCAGGTTTTGGAACACAACCCAGCTGGCCATTAGTTATTGTAATAATATTAAGTATCATCTATGAATAATAGCAATGTTCACTGTACTGGGCTCTCAAATAGATGAAGGTTTTCTAGATTTGGATAGCCACTGAATATTTAAAGTGGCCTTCAGAAAAAAGGTTCATTTTTTTCTGAGTAAAAATAAAGTCCCAATTGTAATATAATATCTTTCCAAATTCTCTATTTCATAGGAATACTTTGAGAAAAACGTAAAATTTTGTGGCCAAGTGTGTAGTATATTAGTTACAAATTCAGTACATGCCATGATTGTTAGTGCTCAGAATAGTTAACTATAACTGACAGGAAGTTTGTGGAAATGATTTTTGCACAACAGCATGGTAAACTTTACCCTCCACAATGCTGTATAGAAGTAAGAGGTTCTGCACACATCCCTCCAAAGTGTCCAGAACAGAAATAAGTAAACAGACAGCAGCATAAACTTCGAAATTTTTGTTTGCTTGCTATATATTGATTTTTACAATCAATTTAACCTCACTGAAATTTGGTTCAAAAAAATTATACACCTTTTCCTTCATGTGCATTTCTCTTAAAATATCAAACATATCAGTAATAAAATAGATGCTTAATATCAAAGATTTAATATTTGACAGACATAATAATTCATGAGTTCAATTGAATTTTTCTTCAAAATTTTAAATTCATGTAAACTTTTGGGAAGTAGAGTTTTGCTATGTAGTCTAGGCTCACTCAGCATGCTGCATGCAGGGATGACAGGCATGTTTCAAGAGACACATGTTTGATAGAATTCTCATGGCTTTTAAAAACTACTTTCTATTTATTTATTTGTAAGCATGAAGAGATAGAGAGAAGATAGACAGACATAGTGAATGGGCATGCCAGGGACTCTATCCCCTTCAGAGGAATTCCAGATGCTTGCTGCAATTTGTGTATCTGGCTTTAAATGGAAACTGGTGAATCAAAACCAGGTCAGTAGGTTTTGCATGATCATCTTTAGCTGCTGAGCCATCTCTCCAGCCCCACAACTTTTTAAAATATGTTTTTGTTAGTACAATTTACAAATGTAAATATAGGTAATCTTTGGATATATTTAAAAGGTAATCACAATGTCCTGTTAAGATCTTTCCCATAACATAATGCATAATACATAAAAATGATAAAAGTGTAAAACAATAGATTATAAAGGAAGTGTTAAAGAAAGCCTTATTTGAAATAACTATTAAAATGCAGTAAAGTCATAAAAAGCATGAGAGTCATTTAAAAGAATCCATGGAAAACAGACCAGCTGAATGTTATGGCCATGCAAACTATATATTTGTTCTAGTCATTTTTTTAATATTTTATTTATTCATTTTCAAGCAGAGAGAGAGAGAGAGAGAGAGAGAGAGAGAGAGAGAGAGAGAGAGAGAGAGAGAGAGAGAGCGAGCACCAGTGCCACCACCTTGTGGGTCTGGCTTATGTGGGACCTGGGGAATTGAACTCAGGGCCCTAGGCACTGGAGGCAAGTGCCTTAACCGCTGAGCCATCTCTCCAGCCCCTGTTCTAGTCATTTTTATTTGAGAAATTACAATGAGATTATTTTTAGTTTTTGGTATCTTCTTATATTCAGACACCATATATTAAATGTGGTTTTTCTTTTTGTGTGTGTACATAACTTTTAGTCTGTAGTAAAATTACACATTTTATTCTTTGTAATAATGGAAAATTCTAGAGAACATGTAAATAGCTTATTAGTCTTCAAATTTTAATAAATGATTTTAACAATCACTAAGGAAAACTGACTTTTTTACTTGTTATCAATTACAACTTTCCTGACTTCAGTATTTCATTGACAGCACTATAATAACATGTCCTCTGGAACTCCAAAAGACCGGCCACTGGTTACTATGGAACTTGATGTTAAGAGGTTAATGTTTGCCCTTTTTTTTTAAATCTTGTATTGGTTCAATCTGATTTCACCATGCTCAACGCTTTCTTTTTCAGTATGAATGTTCTGTGCCATAGTTGGTTTGTTATTTTGGTATTATGGCTCAGTGAAAGACCTTGGATTATGGGGATGTTTGAATATCATTGGAATCCATTTAAAAAAAAACTATGGGGATTTTTAAATTTGAGCCGAACACATTGCAGTTTACATTATATGATTAATTGTGAATGGGGTCCAGGGGCAGATTTTAGTGGTTTGATCCAGGTGTCCCCCACAAACAAATGTGTTCTTAATGCTCAATCCCCAGCTGACAGCAGTTTTGGAATTAGAACCTTGTTGGAGGTGTGTTTTGGGGGTGGGTTTATGTGGGTTAGAGCCAGCTTCCCTTGCCAGTGTTTGGCACACTCTCTGGCTGCTGTTGTCTACCTGATGTTGGCCAGGAGGTGATGTCCACCCTCTGCTCATGCCATCATTTTCCCTGCGACGATGGAGCTTCCCCTTGAGTCTGTAAGGCAAAATAAACCCATTCCTCCACAGCAGCTTTGGTTGGGTTCTTTTCTGCTGCAATGAAAAGCTGACTGCAGCAAGTGCCTTCTACATGTACATTGGTCTGTCTATTATCATGATTTGAAATGATCTTGGAATTTCATTATTACAGTTTAAAAATCACTTTACCTGGATGTATTGTGAAACTTATGTTTCCAAAATTAAATATATAGAAAAATGCAAAGGCTAAAGGTATAAGCTAGGCAGAAGATTTGTCTTTCTACATGAAAAGCAAGGAAAGTGCTGGCAGAATCCTGTAGTGTCATCCTGCAGTGTGTGTGTGTGTGTGTGTGTGTGTGTGTGTGTGTGTGTGTGTGTGTATGTGTGTGTGTTGCTCTCTAAGCAATAATAATACAGGAGCTACTCCTGTGTGTGACCTGATTGTATAGGAGAGTTATCTACTCATAACATAAGTCACTAAATTTGGTAACATTGTAAATTGTCCTCAGTTTTTTGTGTACTTAAAATCCAAAACCTTTTAACATCTACCATTCATGGAGTTTACAACTAAATTAAGGTGTTACAAACAATAGTATAAGAAAAGCTCTCGGATGCTTATGATGGTAAGATGTTGGAGACAAATAAGAAAATGGATAATGATAGTAGTGTGATCATGGGATAGACTAAGAATTTCATTCTTTTTTTTAATTTTAATTTTATAGTAAGTGAAATTTTAAATACATGATTGAAATTTAAGGGCTAATCATCTAGAAAACTATGTTTTAATTGAGATGTCACAAATGAATAACATATCTGAGATTTTGAGAAAAAAATTCATGAAAAGTTTTGTTTTTGTATTTTTTTTATCCAGAGGAATAGTTTAAGGAAAGACGGTCTATACTATGTTTGTTATTATGATATAACTAATGAAGTATGACAACTGTTTATATCAAATATGTATTATCAAGCAAAAATAATCTAGGTATCATTTATTTTGGGAGACAGACACAAAAATGTTACACAAAAATGTTATGCCAATTTATTTAGGAAAGTTGTATATTAACAGATTTTGGTATTCAAGGTGTTTTTCCAAGAAGATGCTCATGGGAATCTGTATTTTGGGACTCATAAAGCATCGCATGCAGCTTTTTAGTGCCAGAGTTATGGAAATGTTTGATTTCTCCATGAAATACTGCATGAATTCATGTGGGCTTAATTTCCATAAATTCTATTCTCTAAGAGTTAGGATGATTGAAAACATGCTCTTTTCATAGATTATGTTGTTCATAATTCTCTCCACTCTCTTTCTCTCTCAGTAGGATGAATTTGTGGTAATAATCATCCAAATGTCTAATTTTAAGTCATCATATATAATTTGTAATTTTCTTTGTTGAGATGTAAGAGGATTACTACATATGGTTAAAATGCATGAAACATGTATTTCTATTAAAGTATACATAAATGATAGTATATTTACTAAATGTATTACCATAGAGTTTCTATTACTTTATTTATCATAATTTCTATTATTTTAATATAGTACTTGTCATTTGCATCCATCGTGACTCAATATAATTTGATACAGACTTGTATTAACATAGGGATAATGCTGTTTTCCCCCATTATTTCTGCTCTGGTGTTCAATAATCGAATCATTAAATTCTCACAGTTGTGGCAGTTATAAAAGGCTATGAGAGGCTTATCTACAGCAAGCGGCAAAGGTAAAAAAAATAGATAAAGTAATTTGCTTCTGCCTAATGTTCTTTAAGTCATTTGCTTTTATATGTAGAATTAATTAAACAAGCAAGATGGAAAGTTGATTTGCTGAAGATATTATTCCTTTTGCCTAATGTACCATATTATTTCTATCTTAAAATAGAGTTTATTATAATACCCCTTTTATTTATTCTCTTAAAATATCTAACAGTTTAGTGAAACATATCCAACCTTAAGTAAAAAGGTAGTTTTCTTTACAGATAGTGTGTTTTCTGAACAGATAGGATATTTCCTCATATAGTTTAAAGCATATTCTGTTTAAGTACTAGAGAAAGACATGTGTGTGACATGCTATGTGTACTGTTGTGCACATGAGAGAGACAATATAAATACAGCTGCTTGAAAGACTTAAGAATCTTTCCAAGCAATGCAGAAGGTGCTAATGTGGTGGAGGAGTAAAACCACTTTCCCATCGCTTCTGGAAAATAAAAGGATGTATTTATAGCTTTTAACATAGTTCATGATGATAAACCCAATTGCACTGACTGAAATGTAACTGCGTAATTAAATCCAACTGGATTTAAGTTTCTACTTGTATCATTGTAAAAGGTGAAATACTTCTGTGTTACTATTTAGAGTTTACATTTTTTAAGTAATGACATTAGTTGTTAAAAACAATTAGGACGGCTTAATAATGTGATCTGCTAGCTCTCCATAAACTATTTTATTATCTCATAATGAAGATGGTTTTCTAAATAAGAACTCATATCGACTCATACTGTTTCTACATCCATCTGCTTTTAAAACTTTATAAGGAATCTATGGGTACTTATCCAGTGCCCATTAGCTGAATGAAAGACATTTAATAGTTGTGATCAGAAAACTAAAGCTTAACTGGTACAAAAAAAGATATATATATATATATATATATATATATATATATATATATATATATTTGTGTGTGTACAAAGATATTCTTAGTTAGCTCTCTATGGTGCACACAACTATTTTAAAATAAATAACACTTTTGAGAAAAAATATTTTTTCTAAAAATTCAAAATCTCTGTCGTAGTCAGGCACACACCGCTGGGATGAATCTCCAAACCAGGCACAATTTGGGGGAGGAAAGTATTTATCGAATAGATCCAGGGGAAGTTAAGGAAAAGGCTGGCTCCCTTTCACAGAAGCAAGCAGAGACAGAGAGAAACACCAAGAGAAACAGCACCTCCTGAAGCAAGCAAGCAAGCACCCTGTCACACTGTAATTCACAAAAATGCAGAACTCCAGACTGGGTTCAGGCTCTTCTTCTTTTGCATATCTATCCCTAGGATTTTGCATCCAAATTAAAAATGGACAGTCCCCAGGAGGCTAGGCCAAAGTGGCACTTCCTCCAGCCAGAAGCCTGGAGATAATTAATAATTATAATAAAACTTTAATTATTTTGGGGGACATCTATTCAAAACAACTACAACCTCCTACTATGGGATTTTAAATATGGTGGTTTTTATTTTCAGCATTGCATGTTAACCTTTATGCTAAAATCATGTAAGTTAACATTGAAGGTCTTTTATAGAAATTATTTTAACATTATCTTCGTGTTAATTCTATTTATTTTTCATCTCATTGCCACTAGGTGGAACCAGGAAACTATGTCATTTCAACCACTTCAGTTTTGTCCAATACATAATTCTGATACTCATCAACAAAACTATTTCTACACTTAAATTTATTAAAAGTATAATTGAAATAAAAACTTATCTATTGACTTAACAATACTGATGACAAATAATGCTTTAAAATAAGCAAAAATATAAAAAAAGAAATGTAATTAAAATATATTAGGAGAACTAGTTTTCTTTGTGAAAAAAATGATGACCGATAAATTGGAAGTAGAAATAATACTAATATATTTTATAATTATCACTGAATTCTGTCTGAGAAAATGTATTTAATTAAAAATGTAAATTTTGGATACTAACTTTTAGACTACTGAAACTAGTTAAGAGCCATTTAATTTTAAATCATACTTATTTTAAATAATTCCATGAAAAAAAATGTTCTCAACAAACAACTGTCAGCTAATTTTCAGTTTATATTTTTGTGAGCATTTTTTATCAAACTATGTTATTTTTGTCCAAGCCTTTTGAAAAAAATGGTATTTAAGATATGTAGTTTTCTAAATATTGCAAAATACATCGAAACATGGAAAATTTGTTTGAAACATAATACATGATTTAAAAAATATAGAAAAGTAGCTGAGTGTGGTGGCACACACCTTCAATTCCACCACTTGGCAGGCAGAGGTAAGGGGTCACTGTGAGTTAGAGGCTATTCTGAAACTACATAGTAAACCTCAAAAAAGCCAAAAGGAAAATAAATAAATGTCCTGGGGCATTATTGAAAAACTATTTTGTAAAATAGCATTTATAACCTTCTGGCTACTAGTTTGAAAATATTTAGAAAGATGAATGTTAGATGATAAATAGAAGATAGAAAATAGATAAGTAATTGGTAGATTATAGACAGATGGATAGATGATAAATGATAAATAGATAAGTAGAAAAATGATAGATAGATAGATGATAGATAGATAGATAGATAGATAGATAGATAGATAGATAGATAGATAGATAGATGGATGATAGATGCTAAATAGATGTGTCTGTGTTGGACGTGCATGTGGATAATGTTTCACTGACACTCTCAGAATACAGGAAAATGTCATGCCTCAATCATAGTGAGAGAAGCAGTGGTCCCCTGGGCCAAAACAAGAAAGTTAATAAACTTTTGATGCAGAATGCTGTGGATGAGTTGCTTGGTTTCCACTTGAGATGAGAGCCATTTTTCTTTCTTTTTAATGAAAATGTCAGCAAGCTAGAAGTTGACCTCAGCACTAAAACCTTATCACTTCATGTGAAACTTCAGTTCTTTTAGCTAAATTTGTAATTATATCTAAGCATCAAAAGATAAGAACACAAGAATAAGAGCTGAAGTCACCTTTATCACTTATGACCTACTATGGTACCTTGGAGCCACGGAATTCATTATGAAATCAAGATATCATTTTCAAAGTCGGTTGTTCACAGGCCAAGGAAAAAGGTAAGAACTTAGTTAAGAATAACTGGGGAAAAAAAGAGAAAGAAGGGCTGGAGAGATGGCACAGAGGTTAAGGCACTTGCTTCCAGTGCCTAAGGCCCAGGGTTCAATTCCCCAGGACACACATAAGCCAGACCTACAGGGGGTGGCCCTGGTGTTCTCTCTCTCTCTCTCTCTCTCTCTCTCTCTCTCTCTCCTCTCTGCTTGAAAATGAATAAATAAAATATTTTTAAAAAGATAAAGAAAAGTAGCAGAATTGTCTTCACTATCTACATGAATCTAGAAACTGGTTTAGATACCATGAAGTAGTAGTGTTTGTTTACAAAGGTGTCATCTTTAATAAATTAGTACCAAATGCAAAGCTTAGAATACAAAGGCTTCAATTAAATTGTTTCAAAGTGGTTTTATTCAAAGAAAAATAAAACTCTTCATCCTTCCACAATTCATAATAGATAGAAATTTGGAGATTAAAGTAATGCATTTAACATAGTCAATATAACTATATGACATCACTCTGTATCATTTAAAAATAAAGGCAAAAAATACCAAGGGAACACTTACTCTAAAAATGTTGAAGGTATGTAATTAAGGTAGTTTTATTAGTTATGACTCAGTTTAATAAATAACAATCCCTTTAACTCAGCTTAACGTAAAAATGAGCTGTGACCTAGACTGAAAATGCAGAGGTGAGCTTTGTCACCAATGGTTGTGTTCTGAGTCCCCATTATTTAGTGCTTTTGACTGATGGAAACAAAATGACTATAGATGTAGGGGCCTCAGATATCAGCCCACGCTGTCCTAAGCAGCCAGATGAAAGACAACCTTTCCAAAACAAAGCCACTCTTTTTTGAACAGAAAGAGCAGTTTAGTAAGGGATGTGACATGTGAAGACCTGAAGAGCAGGTCACCAGAATGACGTTCTCTATAAGTAAATAACTGTTTTAAAGGGAATAATGGGCTATTCACTTAATAGTCATACACTAACTACTAAACACATCCCTTTAAAATACCCATACCTAAAAAATTATGTTGATATATGTAAATGTTACTTTACATATGTATAAATTATTATGATCCTGTCAAAGAATACAGAGTGCCTATAACCAAGGGCACAGAGTGAAATGACTATATTTAAAAATATAGGGTGGCGTGACAATATCCAAGAACAAATTGTGTCATCACTGTACTGAAGGACACAGTGTACAATGGAAATACACATGGTAATATTTCAATACAAGGCTTCCTCATCAGACATCAACTATATTCCTCAGTTACGGAAGCACCACTGTTCCTGAGATCAGTTCCTGTGCTATTGTGATCTGTCATGCATTTGTCTCCATGTGAGTGGAAAACTGTGTGTGTCTTCTTGTTTCTCCTTTCTTGGGCTGGATACACTATTGCTCAGTGCCTGCGTTTGTTCCAGTGATACCTTGATGTCACATTGCATGAGAAAAACATGCATTTATCTGTATATCTCTTTGGAGAAAGACTTCTTCCCCAGGTTTGTCTGACTAAAACTGCTAGAAACATTTCTGAATGTTTTTTTTATATTTTATTTATTCATTTTCAAGTAGAGAGATGAGAGAGAGAGAGAGAGAGAGAGAGAGAGAGAGAGAGAGAGAGAGAGAGAGAGAGAGAGAGAGAGAATGCACCATGGCCACCACCTTGTGGGTCTGGCTTATGTGGGTCCTGGGGAATTGAACCCAGGGCCTTAGGCACTGGAGGCAAGTGCCTTAACCACTGAACCATATCTCCAGCCATTTCTGAATGTTTTTGAAGACAGGATTCCATCTCTTTTAAATAAGTACGGCATAATAACTTCTTCATAAGATTGACAACTGATGTAAATGGTGATTTTTTAAAGTATTTGCTCTCTATTCAGGACCCTTAATTGTGGTACAAGTTCCAACTGATCCATTGGTGTCCATTGATACTTCGCTGTGGTTCAGATGCCCATTCTTCTAACGATAGTGATTGTGAGCAAACATCTGGATCACATGTTGGACAGGATACTTCATCTAAAACATTTCCTCAATTCATAATTTATACCATATAAATCTAAGATTTGCATACTATTATTTAAATAAGTGACCAACATTGTTGTAATTTTATTATTTTTTAATCTTTCATCATGTTCTGCTCCACAGCTCCACTAAACCTCAAATTTCATTAAACCCAAGGCTCTATTCTATTTCTTCTATGATATATCACAATACTGGTATAGAAACTCAGCACATACATATTGAAGGAAGAAATCCATTAATAGCTGTTTACAGACTTATCCAGTCTGTTTTCTTCCCAAATTATCAGTAGCTTCTACACTTTAGAACTGTACTGTGATACTCTAAGATCGCTCAGCTTTTGGAGTTATACCTTGGGTTATTTTTTAATTTGCATTCTTTATTACACAGGCTTGCCAAGGGTTTCACACATGCCAGGCAAGGACTCTACCACTTACCCAGAGATCTCCTAAGATCCAAAAATGTAGACACGCTCTATAATTAATCTTTATCTAGCCTACGGCAGGGTAAAGTGCTGAGAAAAATCTCAGACATTTGTGTTAGGTCAATAAAAATATTATAATAGATGACTTGTATTCAAATTATGCTACTTTCCAGGTGCTTTAGACTGAGTCTTATCATTAGTTGCCTCAATTTCGTACATTGAAGTAGGAACCAGCAGTTAATTGTGTTTAGTGATGACTCCTATGAAGGTAGATTAAGGGTAAATGAGTGGCAAGAGCAGGATGCTAATCAGCCAGGACAGGTGTTTTTGTAAGAAGATGGCGAGACACAGAGAGCTCTTTCTGAGAACTTGCGGCACAAAGACACGGTGAGGGTATGGCAAGAAAACAGCTATCCACAAAGATGGATAGAAGCCTTGCCAGTTCCTAACCATCATGACTCTTTACCGTGGATCCAGCTTCCAGAATAGTAAGAAAATAAAGGTCTGTTGCTAAAGCCACTGTGTGGTATTTTGTTAAGTTTCTCTGAGAGATGAGTATGCCATTCCTGTCCTTCTATCTCACAGGCAGATGGAGTTCTCCATTAAAATGTAAAGGAAACTCAAATTGCTTTCCTACTGAAAGAATTTCCACTGAGAGCAGTACTCACAATCAGGTTTTGTAAAGCTCAGCCTCCCCTTCAGCTCAGGAGGTACAAACACAGGAATGTATAAGTGAAGATAAAATGAGCTGTGATAACTTAAATTGTATCTCCGATTGTTTAATTCTGTTGTCAAATTGATCAGATGAGGAATCCACAGGCATTCCTCTTGGTTGGGTCTCTGAGGTTGCTTCCAGGATGGAGGAAGTCCTTTCCCCAGAGTGGGTAGCCCCTCACCTCCCAGATGGGGGGTCTTATAGAGGGAAGATCAGAAAGAAAAGAATCCCTTCTTTGGGCCTGGCTGTATGCTGCTTCCTGGTGAGTGCCTTCCCATGCTGGTGACTTTTCCCTGCTCCACTAGCCTTCTTCACAATTGGAAACAATTTTTTCTCAGCTTTCCAGCATGCATCCTGAAAACCAACGCCTTTCCAGGAAGCCTTCACATCTTCAGGACTGGATGAGGACTCCTGAGGCATTCAGCAATGAAGACTGAGCAGCCACTTGACTCTCAGGCCTGCAGACGATTGTTGCCTGCCATAAAATAATCCAATAAATTCCCTTTTTAATACAATTCATCCTATATGTTCTGTTCCTCTAGAGAAACCTGACAATTACAGTATCTTTAGTCCAAAGCCCTGTGTCCTAAAGTATAACTGTCACATAAATGAGTAAACTATGATTTATGATTATAATATTAATAAAAAAAATTAAACACTTATATAAGCCAAGTCTGTTAATTGATCCCTGTCTGATATTTTGAGAAAAAAATATTTCATCTATCATTACTGTTCTATCTCAAATATGTATATATATATATATATATATATATATATATATATGTGTGTGTATACATACATATATATGTATACATATATACATATATACACATATGTATACCATTCCTTTTATTTGTAGCATATTTATTGTCAATAATTAGATACATTGTTTGAGCAAATATTGCAATGGTACTCCATTTCCCTCCTTCCTGTCTCCAACCTGCTGGGGGCCCTACTCAGTGGGTTATCCTTCCATGCTTACCTATGTCTGTGATTTCCTTCTCAATAGAAATGCTTATTGCATATTACACCATTTACCATTCATATCTTAGTTTAACAGTCATTTTATTTAATGGACACTAGTAACTTCATTAAATTGGTTGCACTCTTTGGGGAGAGCATCATGTTTCCTAGGAAAGAGCTCTACCACTCAGCTGTATTACCGGACCTGCAAGTGATGTTAACTTTCAAATGGTCACTATAATGAAATACATTAAAGATAATTTAAAAATAAGAAATCCGTGGGAAACCACACCTAATAAAGCAGGCTGTTTTCTAAAGTTGCTTCAAGTGCTATGTACTTAGGATGTAATCTGCATAATTTTACTAATACAATAGTATGATAATCCAGCAAAGAAACACTTCATACAGCTTTCCTTAACAAAGTTACAATTTGATTTAATTTACAGTATGTTACACAAGCTTAAAATATATTTTGTATTTTTATTGTGGCTTGACAACATTATCCTACTTTCATAGCAAATTAGTAGGTTTAAAGGACTAATTTTGAATTTAATAAAATAAACTGTCTTAATTGACTTAATAGTCATTTTATTATCTTATAATTTTATAGCCCATTTGCTGGATACCTATTTGGTATATGATTATTTGCTTATTTTTGGCTTTTAACTTAGGGATTGATTTTGAAATTATAATGTCAGAACAACATAGCAATTCCACCAGTATCTGCTAATGATCTTAAATAATTGATGAATTCATATCATATTGCTTGTAATTCTAAGGTATTCATAAAAGTCTTATACATACTCATAAAAAAGAACTGTTTTGAAGTTCTAATGACTTACAAAGTAATTTATGGGTAATTATATGAAGTCTGGATCAACATTTATAAAGATTTCATTGTAATGAGATATAAGAATATATTTCCCAAATGAAATCATTTCAGTTTATACCATATTCACATTATAATTTTCAGTATGAATGTATCTTTAATTCCTCATTTTAAATCTTTATAAGGGAACAGATGTACAGGGACAATCTCAAGATGTGTTCCATCGTTATTTCCTACTGGTGCTCTTAAAAGACTATATTCAGAAATGTTGATATCTCAGTGTTGTAGATAACCTTCTTGTTACTGGCTCAGAAAGCACCCAATGGTCAATAAAGACAGGTACCAATGATACCCAACATAACCCAAAGCAGATCCAGAGACACTTAAGATCTCAACAACAAACCAGACATAGAACTCAGGGAACTGAGGGAAGAGGGAGCAGAAAGATTGTAAGAACCATGTGGGGAAAGAATATCCAGAGACACTTCCCTCCTCAGCAACAATACACAAAGGGGAAAGAAAAAAGAAACTGTCTACCTCTGGGGCAGTTGATAACCCCCTACCTTATGTACAGATCCAGTATGAGCACTGAGGGGGGACCCCGATGTGTAGGGGACAGAGAATAGGGAAATGGGGACACCTTCACAAGATTTGCTCATAAGAATGTATATAATTATTCAAGATAAAGATACTAAATAAAAATAAGCTTGTGGAAAGAATGTGTTTATTTTGGTTTATAGATTCGAGGGGAAGCTCCATGATGGCAGGAAAAATGATGGCATGAGCAGAGGGTGGACATCACCTCCACCACAGCACTGCAAATAGCAACAGGAAGGTTTGCCAAACATTGGCAAGGGGAAGCTGGCTATATCACCCATAAATCAGTCTCTAAGAACTCACCACCAATAAGGTTCCAATTCCAAAATTGCCATTAGCTGGGCATCAAGTATTCAGAATGCATGAGTTTATTTATGGGGAACACCTGAATCACACCACCACATTCAGTATAATTATAATGTTTATGATTTGTATTTTAAAGCTTTCATTTTGTGTTAGAATACAGTGGCCCTTGTGAATATTATAAATTCTGAGCCTCCTTATGCCAGTAAGGTTCATTAGATTCCAGGGTCTGGTCAGCTTATGGATTTATGACTTTAGTGATGTTAAATATGTATTATCACAATTAAGTGATGGGATAATAAGACAGTAAATATCCCTCAAGGGATTTTCAACATCTCTGGAAAAAGAATTAAGTATGTTTTTGATTTCTGGTTATAGCATGTTAGATGAAATTATGAAACAGCTGGTGGAGAATTTTGGAGTTAAATCCTTGATGGAGGAGTGGATGGCTAGGTGCAGGCCTTGTAGTGTTATTGTCCAACCTTGCTTGTGGCACTGAGCTCAGTCTCCCTGCTGCTGAAATGCAGATAGAAAGCCTGGCTGCCTGCACCTACCATGTTTTCCCCATCATGGTGGCCAGGAGTTCTGTGAACACTGTCTTCTAGACATGATATGGGCTTCACATTCATGAATTCCCAGTAGCTGTGGTTACCTGTGCATACACAAGAGTGGGTCCATCCACTTTCAATCATGGGTGGGGAGGTGACACTGAGGTTCCCATCCTCATTAAGGATCTAATAGCTGAGTTAGAAAGGGAAATCATTTGAATTGGTATTATAGCCATCATTATGTGTCACATGATTTGTAAGTACCCTTCTGAACGATGCCCCTGAAAGAGATCTTACTAAATTCACTGGGTGGGAATTGGAATGACATCCAATGTTCTTGGATTAGAAGAATGAATATTGTGAAAATGTCAATCTTACCAAAAACAATGTATACATTTAATACAATCCACATCAAATTTCCAATGACATTCTTAGGCAAAATAGAAAAAAAAATCCTAAATTTTATTTAGAATCACAAACTAGCACGAAGAGCCAAAACAATTACAGACAACAGAAACAAGGCTGGTGGTATCACCATACCTGATTTTAAGATATATTACAGAGCTATAGTAACAAAAATAGTATGGTACTGGCACAAAAACAAAGTACATCAATAGAAAAGGATAGAAGAAACTAATTCAAAACCAGACAGTCACAGTCATCTGATTTTTGACAAAAAGTCAAAAATATTCACTGGAGAAAGACAGTCACTTTAACAAATGGTGCTGGGAAAACTGGATATCTATATGTAGAAGGATGAAAATAGATCCTTGTTTCTATCCATGCAAAATAATCAAGTACAAATGAATCAAAAACCTTAAAATATGAACTGAAATTTTGAAACTGTTAGAGGAAAAAGTAGGGTTAACACTTGAACATACTGGATTAGGCAAGCATTATCTGAACATAACCCCACATGTTCAGGAAGTAAACTCACTAATCATCAATTGGGAGATCACACAATTAAAAAGCTTTTGTACAGCAAAAAGACACTGTGAATAGAGCAAAGAGGCAACCTACCCAATGGGAGAAAATCGTTGCCAGCTATGCATCTGACAGAGGATTAATACCCAGGATTTACAAAGAACTCAAAAACTAAAAATAAGAAATCAAATAATCCAATCAAAAAGTGACTACAGAACTATACAGAAACTTCTCAAAAGAAAAAAAAATACAAATGGGCTAAAATCAAAAAATGTGTTCTACCTCCTTAGCAATCATGGAAATGCAAATTAAAACTACTCTGAGATTCCATCTCTCAACTGTCAGAATATTTACCATCTTGAAATCAAATGACCATTAATTCTGGCAAGGATATGGAAAGATAGGAACACATCTACACTCTTGCTGGGAATATAAACTGATACAGCCATTGTGGAAATCAGTGTTGAGGTTCCTGAGAGCTGAAATCAGATTTACCATATGACCCAGTTACACCAATCTTTTATATGACTCTAGTCAATACCCTAGAGATACTTGCACTTCCATGATTGTGGCAGCTCTATTTAAAATAGTTAGGGAATGGAACCAGCCTATATGTCCCTCAACTGAAGAATGGATAATGAAGATGTGGTTCATTTATACGAAGGAGTACTATTCAGCTGGAAAGAAAAATGAAATTATGAAATGGGGGGGATGGTAGGCCCGTCAGCTTCTGTCTAGACAGAGATGTGTCTAATGAGGTCCCACCCATTGCTCAAGAACTGTTGGACATTATCAGTTGTGAAGACTGGAGAACATACTTACTTCCTTGATGTCACTACTGGGAAGGGCTCCATGCTTATGTAAATAAACCTTCACCTATACTCATGCAAAACGGCCACATAAAACTCAGTAGTTCACAAAGATACTTAAAAATGTCAGGGAAACAAGTTGGAAAGAAGGATCAGTAAGTGTCTGAGGGACAAGCAAATGTAATGGGATTAAATAAGATCAAAATACATCATATGCATGCAAATATTGTCAAAAACTAAATAAATTCAACAAAATCTTTTTATGGTAAGGAGTGATTATTAATATTGGCACATGTCAACTGATGGAGGCGTGTCCCAAACAAAACCAAACACAAACATAGTGTTCAGAGAATAAGACCAGAGAAAAATGGAGACATATATTGAAGGAGGGTGAAAAATGATTTAACAAAAGTTGCTGTGGTAAAATGAATATGGACACAAAAAGAAAATGAGCTCTCTAGATAAAGCTATATTTTGCTTATTTATTTTGTGGAAATCAAATAACCTAGCAGCACTCACTGGTAAAAGTAATAAAAATAAATGTGTGAATAAATAAATGTACATTGATGCTTTAAAAATTACAACCAAGTAGGCAGAGATAAGGAAATAATGAGATTGTCTTTAGGCTGTTCTACAACATTAAATGTCAGAAGACAAGGGCTCATTATCTGCATTATGTGAAAAAAAGGTTGTGCCCTCTGTGACAAAAATCTGTCAGACTATCTTTCTTTGAGAGACAGAGAAGGGCATTCACTGACATGCACAGAGTTAGACATAAGCATGACTTTCTTGCTTCAATCATCTCTTTAGGATAAATAAGAGAAACACAGAGTACTAATTGGCAGCAATGGTAGAAAATATTTGTAAAATTTAAAGAGAATGTCAATGACTACAGGAAGAATTATAGAACCTCTAAATAAATGTTAACCTGATTAATACACAAGAGAATTAGAAACAATATATTATGCATTAAATACTGTAATGTAATCTGAGAAAATTCTTTTTCCATTTGAAGAATTTTTGAAAATAACTAGATATTAGACATGAATGGAAGAATATGAAAGGATTATAGTCAATTTGTCAATAATAACTATAAACAAAATGGTTTTAATGAATGTCTGCTCTAAAAACCCTGTCTTTGGGGGCAGACTTTAAACATATGAAACTTGTAATATATGCTCTAACCTGGCATAGAGTCAAAAATCATGCTTTTAACCACTACTGATGACTAAGATGGAAAATAAGTTTGAAAGAGAATAAAATAATGCTCTATTTCAGTATATTCAAAAGTTTAATTAAATATGGTTGTGTGTATATATTTATGGAGAATAATAGGAGAGAAATAAATGGCAGAAGAATCGTGGAGATATGAAAGAGTATCTGAAAATTAAAGTGAATGGGTGAGACTGAAGAATGAGGAGTTGTTTCCTAAGTAATTAGTTATCAATTTCAAAGTATCTATGCAAATTTTTAGAGATATGTTTGGAGTTTCAATTTCCACTTTGATAAGCAAAAAATACAAAATATTACCACAAAATACCAACACATTTTACACACAGCAGGATTTCATTACTGGTTCCTTTGTATCAATGTATAAATAGGATCAAAGAGTAGAACATTGGATTATAGTGAATTAAGAGGCAGCAAGAGCTATGGGTCAGAAATGACTGACAATTTAGCTTCAGTGTTGATCGTCCCTCAATATAAAATGAATCATTTAGGTTAATTAGGAAATTAAAGTGGTAGAATTAAATGGGTTGAACATAATAGAGTAATATTTATAATTAAATAATTTAGCAGTTATCCATAATTATGGCCAACACAGTAGAATTTTTATTTGAAAGGAGAAATTAATTATATAAGTTGAGCAATGTGTAATTTAACATAATGCTTAACACTTTACATTAGGAATCGTTAGAAATATGTAAGATTTTTCTAACTAGATTAAGCAAAATAAATAACTACAAAAGTAAATAAAAATACTGCTAATACTACAGTGTGGTAACATCAGAGATATAAAAATAAGCAAGAAATAATGGTGACCAGTGTAGTTAAACAATTTATTTATCATAAACATAAATCTCAAATTTATACAAATTAGTTGAATTTTAAAACACAGTTGTTTAACCGTCAGCATTAAAATATCCTATGTACTTGCATATTTTTTGAAAACAATAAGACAGGTTCTTTAGTAAAATTCTTTGATGGTAAAATTAGATTTTAGATACTTAAAAGACATCAATATTCCTTTGAAAAGTTTTCAAAAATTGAAAGTAATATTTCTAGGTAAACATTACCTGTTGTTTTATACAAAGATAAACTAAAGCAAATTGGTACATAAATATATTTTTGGTAAAATATATTATTGGTGTGACTGTTTTCATCCAAACACTAGGCATATCTGTCTATATCTATATCTATGTTTGTATCTATATCTGTATCTATATCTATAGCTATATCATCTACCTATATCATCTATATCTATCTATATCAATATCTATATCTAATCTTTATCGATATCTGTATATATCATCTCAATATATGCACATTTATATACATGTATGTGCGTGCATGTATGGGGGTGTTGTGTGTGTACTTATGTCTTTATGTGTGTGTAATTTTACTGTGTGTTAATCATGTATGTATTAGTTTAGGGCAAGTAAATATTGAAAGTATATACAATTCATTTTAAGTCTGATAAAGGAATACAAATAAAATGATTTTAAATATAGCTAAAATGGAGAATAGGAGGAAAAGAAAGGGTAGACTATTAGGAGAAACTTTCCCAAAGTTGTAGAAAAAGAAGGGCGAAACTCTCAAGAAGGAGCTAAACAACAAATCCAGATAAAAACATGCTTCTGGGTAAGCCTCACATTTTGCCAACCTGGATTCACCAAAAGTAGAAAGCATGCAAAATATTCTAAACATCCACATACTTCAGTCTTCAGAGCCACTGTGTCCTTGGGTTTTGCTATGTAACCTCTTCTTGACAACTTCAGCTACAATTTATGGACAAGCAATTGAAGAGTCTGTATCCTTGACATTTCCCCACTGGAGAGCATCATACAGCATTTTAATTGACTATCAAAAGTCATACCCTTCATGTTTAAGAGGCATTACTGATTAAATGTGTGAAAGTGAAGCCTTCTTGTATTGCACCTTATGATTATTGATGTAATCAGCAGCCTTAAAAATTTCTTTTTACAGAATATAACATTACATGTTAAAATTATATGTTATATTAGTATAGTAATACTAATACAATATACATATTATGTAATATATACGTGTTTTGTGTTATTTTTATATGCAGGCAATGAGATATTATATTAATCTATATCTCATGATGTCTTTAGTGTCCAAGTATTCAGAAAACATCTCACTTTGTGTATGCTCATTTGAACAGGATAAATAAAACATAAAAAATAAACATCAAATTAACTATATATATACCTAAATCAAAATGAGTGTTACCAATTGGCTACATGTGGTTTATATATTTGAATGAAGTGATGTTTTCAGTTTCTGACAAAAACAGAAATGTGTACTGCTGACTTCCTTCCCTGAGCTTCAAAGTAAAGAAATCTTATACGAAGAGTAAAGGCTGTGGAAGCACCTGAAAAGCTGTTATACAACTTTGAAATATTCCTGAGGAAAGATGTGGTTGCTTCCCACATCAAGAAGAGCAGGAATCTAAGGAAATGGACGGTGATTAGGTTTGTGTTAGAGTCATTGTACTGTGGTTGACTATGAAATAATACTTTGAATGATTTGAAATCACATCATTCAAAATACTTGTCTTTCCTAATAAATTGCAACTGAATGTGACAAATAAAATATAGTATTAATAACATAAGCTGAAAAATATTTGATAGTGATTTTGTTAACAGAATGTCTTTTGAAGGCAGGAGCTGAGAGCCTGAAAGAGAGCTAGGAAATGCATAATGTCAAATAGCTCTTGACTCACAGAATTCCTCATTCTTCAAGTTCGTAGGAAGCTTCTCTTTGAAAAAAAAATATTTTATTGTCTGATATTGTTTTGCAAAAAATTTTCACCAATTTTATTCCCTTACTCATATAAATCCTTTCATACTGATATTTAAACTGTATAAATTACTCCATCAACAATCAATCTATCATCTCTCTGTTAATCTGTCAATTGACTATAATACCTCCACAGAAAACTATGAATTACTGCTGCCATGGGGTTATAAAGAAAAAAAATAGTGTGAGTGAAATTCAGTCATTCTAGAAATATTGCTAAAATTTAAATTAATGTTGTTGATTAATGGCCAAAAGCCAAATAGCTATATGGTTTTAGAGAAGGAAAGTTCCCAATTATATAACACTAGTAGTTGTAGTACAAAAAGAGATGGTGCATTTAATTCTTGCATCTACAATAGAATGTGGGAAGACTGACAAAAGCTGTCAGATGTGCTCATCCAAGCCAGAGGCGGGGATCAAGACTTTTGTGCAATTTCATTGCTTAATGTCTCAGAAACAGTGCACAATAATCTTGGTTAATATATTAGCTTGGTCTAATGTTTCTCAACACAAGCTGGAGAATCAGCTAAAAAAAGAGACTGAACATGGGGCCTAATAAGCAAGCTTAGTTTTCTGTTAATCAGAATTCCATCACTGTGAAAAAATACCTGAAATAATCAACTCAACAGACAAAAGAATTGATTCTGTCTCACAGTTTCAGACTTTTCTTTTTGTCTCCTGGTGTCATTGTTTGTAAGCCTCTAGTGAGTCAGAATGTCACAGCAGGAGTGAGGAGATGGGATAAAGCCACTCCTGGATTCATGGTAGTCAAACAGAAAAGTGAGAGGAAGGAGGCTGATTCCCAATGAACCTCTCAATAGCATGACCCCTGTGACCTTCCTCTGATTCCTGAAGCTTCAAGGCTTCCAAATGTGCCCTAAAGTGGCAAGAAAGACTTTAACACATGAGATTATTTTTATTATTTCTTTCATAAGCATATTGTATTTTGGTCACATCTGTATCAGGTTACACTCTCATGTTCCATCCTCCCTGCTCCCATTCCTCTGAGGGCTCTCCTAAGTGGGGTTACTGAAGTTGTTCCCTGTGAGATCATGAATGCATCATTCAGTCTCTGTAGGTGAACCATGCCTCAAGGGACACACCTTCTGAAACTGTAGGGCTTCCTTTTGTGATGGGTCAGTCAGTTCCAGAGACACCCTCCCCTTGAGTGGGAGGTATCTATCTATAGCTAAAACTTAGGCACTAAAACTGATTGGTCAGATATGAACCAATCAGCTGTCTCTCTGTCTCACCTAGGGAAAACTTCAATTAACTTTCCTAAAAAAATCTCTCTCTTTCCCATATGGCAGGCTGGCAAAAGGATCTCTGAATCTCCCATAGAAAGGTAAGGCCTACTCTCACCCCAGCCTAATTGCTGGGGTCGGGGAAGGCTCCAGATTCTTCCCACATGAACCTTTCCTTTTCATGATGGGAGCCCTCTGTTATTTTTTCTGTTATTGCTTGTTCAGCTAAACAGTATACATTCTGTTAAACTCTTCACATTTTTCTCCCCACACTGGTGGCTGGAGAACTCTGTAACTCCCCATGTTCCCTTAAATAATAAAGTCTCCCACTATACCTTAATGTCTTGTTGTCTATGAGTTTAATTCTTTAACTTTATAGACAAGAATCCGGGTACTCCTCAAATTTTGGGGTGCATTAGAATTTTGCTGGGCATTATCTAAATCCTAATCCCCAGCTCACCACATTACACTTTCTTTCAGTCTCATCTTCTGCAGTGTTCTGTGGGACTTGGAGCATCGCATACATATCCTTTCATTTTGAGCTCTCAGCAGCCTCTGATTTTCTTCTTACATGATACTGGTGTCAAAGGGTTGTCTAAATGTTGATCATTATCTCTTTGATCCATGCTGTCATCATTCATGGCTGGAGGATCTGCTTTTTCTAGTGGTAGCAAATACTGGGGAGACCCAAGGCTCATTAGTATGTGATAACAAAATTGAGTAGCCTGAGACAAGTCATCTCTATCACAGCTTCCAAGTCCCAGGAAATATTACAAAGAAAGTGGCAAATGAAATATGAGTCCAACTCTCACTGGTAGTCTGATGACCTCTGTTGCAGTCAGTCACACGTTGCTGGGATGTATCTCCAAACCAGGCACGATTTGGGGAGGAAAGTTTTATTGAAGTAACACACCCAGGAAAAGTTAAGGAAAAAGGCTGTCCCCCTTTCACAGATCCAAGCAGAGACAGAGACAGAAACCCACCACCAGCACCTCAAGCAAGCATACTCCAAACTAGCAAAGACAAGGAACTCCAGGCTTTAGCTCAGACTGCTTTATGCATATGTAAAGCTAGAATTCCAGACCCACCCCAGAAACACCTTAGGGCTGAACCCTAGGATCTGGCCAGGGTGACACACCTCCTCCTGCCAGAAGTGGCTGGAGACAATTTATAATTATAATAAACTATTGAATCTATTGGGGGACATTATTCAAACTACTACAACCTCCAACCAGAAGATGATTGAAACTACTATTTTTGGCGGATGGAGAGATGGTTCAGACAAGAGGTACTTTTATGTAAAGCCTGACAACCTGTGTTTGATTTGCCAGTACCCATGTAAAGTCAGATGGGCAAAATGGTGAATGTCTCTGGAGTTCCTCTGTAGAATCACGACATCCTGGAGTACACATGCTCTACTTTTGTCTGTCTTTCACTCTCTCAACCCACTTCTCTTTCTTTTTTTTTTTTTTTTTTTTTTTTTTTTTTTTTTTTTTTTTTTTTTTTTTTTTTTTTTTTATTTT
>PVHP010000686.1:0-24694 GCA_004024765.1 Zapus hudsonius
TTGCTAGTATTTGGCACACCTTCCTGCCGCTGTTTGCAGTGCTGTGGCAGAGGTGATGTCCAGCCCTCTGCTCATGCCATCGTTTTCCCTGCCAGGATGGAGTCTCCCCTGGAGTCTGTAAGCCAAATAAACCCATTCCTCCACAAGCCGTCTTTGCTTGGGTTCTATCTGCGCAGCAACAAGAAAGCTGACCACAACACTTGGGCTCTAGGTCACTGAGAAATCAAGCTGGAGCTGAGCTGGAAACCTCCTCCTTGTTAACCAGCTGACAGAAAGCTGGAAAAAGCTCTGGCTGCCTGAAGCCCTAGGGGAGAGAGAAGTCATCAATGGTGGTGAACAGCAGTGGACCTTGCAAGCCTTAAGATGAGCCAGCCAGGCCAAATGTGCCAACTGGGACAATAGTGGCACATCTGTTATGGGGGAAACCAGTTGCTCTCTAATTGGACTGGGGCCCACTCCATGGGAGGGAAAGCATGCCTGGTACTGAACACCTAGTCAAAAGCCTATGGCAAGGGAGGTAATTAGCCCTAGGGAAGTAATGCCTGCTGTTGTCTGGCTAAATGCATATATTATGTCCACCAAACTGCCTTTAAGTACTTTTGTTAAAAATGACCATACCCATACAATAATGCTTTCACTGTTGGCTAGAGAAGCTTCTTGTTCAGATGGCAGTGACCACTGGGATAACTCAAAAGACACCTTAGTGCTGAGAAGAAACGACAGTGGAGTGTTCAGCATTGGGACATCTCTATCACACTTCCTGAGGCTCAGGGGCTATTGCAGAAGAGGTGGCGGAAAGATTGTAAGAGCCAAAGGAAGGGTAGGACTGCTTACAACGCAAACTTCCAGACACAGAATACCTTGATATTCCTGACTTTGCAGTGCCTACACATAATGGGAGGAAAAGATGATGACATTGAAACAAAACAGAGACTAATTGAGAGGGGGGAGAGATATGGGGGAGGGTGGGAGGGAGTCATAATAGTAATGGTCTATAATTATGGGAGCTATCAATAAAATGCTTTTTTTTAATCCTACAAGAAACAACTTCAGAGGGTTCGGTCCATCATGATGGGAAGACGAGGCAGGCTCATGGAAATGGGAGTGGGTAGTGGCAGCTATTCACATGGTACAGACCAGAAAGTAGAGCAAGCTGGAAACCAGAGTTCCAGAACCTTTGAAGTCCTGTACCTAGTGACTTCTGCCTGCCAGGCTCCACCTCCTAAAGGCTCCACAACCTTCAAATAATGCCACAAACTGGGAACCGAGCATTCACAACATGACTTATAGAGGGCAATTCAGATTCTAACCATAACAACAGGGCTGGTACTACTCCTTCCCACCACGACATCACACCAGAAGCACCATGACATTACTGAGTGAGGCAGAGTTACAGGGGTGACTTCTCACAGGACTGAGTGGAGGGGTGTCCCATCTAGAAGGCCCCTTCGAACTTCTTGTTTCTTGAATTTTACAGACATAGGTACTAAAGACAGACCCAAGAGAAACCTCCAAGACCAAGAGTTCAAGTTCACGAGTTCCCCCTCTCTCTCTCAGTGTGTGATCACCAGCACACATGTGCATGCATACAGAGGTCAGAGTACAGTCTCTAGTGTCATTTCTCAGGCATAATTCACCTTTTTAAAGACATTGTCTCTCACTGGTCTGAAACTCACCAAATAGCTAGACTGGCTGTCCATCAAGTCCTGAGGATCCTTCTGTCCCCATGTCCCCTGTGTTAGGGTTATGATGCATACCACCACATGTAGCTTTTAAAATGTGTGTCCTGGGATGAACCCAGGTCCTCATACTTGCAAGAAAGAACTTCACTGACTGAAATATGTTCCTACTCCCCCCAAGGGTCTTGTTGAACCCAGGAATCCCTTTTGGAGCCTCTGTAGAGACCTAAGATGCATGAGATGTGATTCCCATTTTTAAGAAAATAGAGAGTCTGTGGCCAAGGGGACCAGAGCCGGACCATCCTTTCTGCTTCCCTCGGGCCAGGCTCCAGGGCTCTGCACCTTCACCTTCTCCTTCCTCTTCACCTTCTCCTTCACCTTCACCTTCACCTTCACCTTCACCTTCACCTTCACCTTCACCTTCTCCTTCTCCTTCACCTTCTCCTTCTCCTTCTCCTTCTCCTTCACCTTCTCCTTTTCCTTCTTCTTCACCATTACCTTTACCTTCTCCAGCTGCAGAGGCCTTTGAGTATCTGGCCTTGGAGCCCTCTGGACCCAACCTGTGAGTCAGGCCCTGGGCACACTGCTGCCCTGAAAAAACGCTGCCCCTGTTCTTGCCCTTTGGAGGGACCAGCCTTCCCTCTGGGCTGAGGTAAGGGTTAGGGACACAGCTATAACAGCTTGTGGATTGGCCATCTCAGCAAGCCTCACATTCCCTTTGTGGCCTTGCTATAGACATGGGTGGGAGTCCCATCAGGTGGCCTGGCTGTGGCCCTCCTTCCCACAGTGTCCCACTCTCATTTGGGAGTGAACTTAGTTTCACAGATTCTAGAAAGCAATTGGCCTTGGAATAAACAGCTGTACCTTACCTCTCAACCCAGAGAAACTTCCATCCTGCCTTATCCCCAAAAGCAAACATTAAGAGGACCCATTGGCCAGCTAGTCCCCAGCCCAGTTAAAAACCATGTGGTGTAAAGACAGTGCTGGCTAAAGAATTCTGCTCACAGTCTGCTCTGCTTCCATACCATCACACCTGTCATTCATTCATCCCCCTCATTATTGCCAATGTGGCCCAAGTACTCACTAAATGTGATGAACAGACACAAAAAGGTTGGTCACTGACCTTGGAGGAATGGCTCAGTGGTTGAGGCACTTGCCTGCAAATCCTAACAACCAGGGTTCCATTCCCCAGTACTCACATAAAGCCAAATGCACAAAGTGGCGCACCTGGAGTTCCTTTACAGTAGCTGGAGGCCCTGGCATGCCCATTCTCTCTGTCTGTCTCTCATCTCTCTATTGCTCTCTGCTTTCTGGCCACCATTTATTTACTTATTTATATAAATAAATAAATAATAAAACATTTTTACAAATTTTGTCATTTGACTTCACTTAAGCTGAGTTCCGCGCAGTGATAAGACTTTGGTTGGTTTGCTAAATGATCTAAACACAGGCTCAGGGGTTTAGAATGTTGAGAGGCCCGGGGAACACCTCAGTTTGATTTCTTATCACCCACATAAAAAGCTGGGTGTGGCCACACATGTTGGTAACCCGTTTTGCTGGGGCTTGATGAATGAAAATGGCAGCTCTGGATTGAGTGAGAGACTTGGTCTCAAGGAAACAGATAAATGAAAATGAACCCAATGTTCTCTGGCTTTCAAGTGAATTGCAGTGTGTGTGTATCTGCACACATAAGTGCATACTCCACACACACCACCTCCCATCACACACAATACCACACATACTGTACATACATCACCTCCCATCACATACCATACCAAACATACTCCACACACACCACCTCCCATCACACACCACACCACACATACTGTACACACACAAGAACCAACCATAGGTGGAAGGACCTGTTTATAGGATGCTTACTTCGGGCCATGCCCTGCTCTGTGCATCTTAGGGAAAGATTGTTTACTCTGCACAACCCAGGATAGTACTGTTACTATCATTCACCATCTACAGATGAGGACCTGAGGCTCAGAGACATTTAAGGGCCTGTCTAAGGTTATACAGCTTATGTGAGGATTTGGGTTGTCTGATTTAAAAAAAAAAAAAAGATGCATGTAATCCCTTTTCTTAGAGTAAGGCCTGGCCAGAACCTTCCTAAATGCTCATTGATCACTGGGTACCTATAGGGAAATCTCCTCTGTTCAACTACTCTCTGCCATCAGGCTAGGCCTTGAAAGTTCTCAGGGGAACAAAGTGGCTAGGGCAGGCACATCTATTCCCAGCATTGTCTGAGAAGGTAATTAATGCTGCCATGATGTTGCATAACAAACATCCTGAAACTCAATGGTTTCAAACAGCAAACCTGTCTTCTTACCTCTGTGGGTCTGCCTCATGCTTGCACTTGGTATGCATCTCTGTCGGGCAGTTTTTCATTGCTCTGACAAAGACCTAAAAGAAACAGTTTAAAGGAAGAAAGGTTGTTTTGGCTCATGGTTTTGGGTTTTGGTCTCTTTTGCTTTGGGCCTGTGGGGAGGCAGAATGTCATGGTGGAGGGAGTGTGTGAAGAAGATTGGTCATCCCATGGTGGCCAGAAAGCAGAAATACAATGTCGAGGAGGTAGCTTCCTCCTTCCTCCTTCCTCCTTCCTCCTTGTTCCCTTTAGATTCTTCCCAGGCTCAGATGGTGCTGCCTACATTCAGGGCAGGTCTTCCTCACTTTGTCTCTAAAATTCCCTTCCCGACACACCCAGAAGCCTGCTTTACTGTCTCCTTGTGCTTTCTCAGTTCACTGAAGCTGACCATCAGCATTGACTCACCACTGGAGCCAGTCCACATCTCATCCTGGGGTCCTGTAGTAGCTGGGGCTCTCCAGAGCATCAGAACCAAGAAAGTATATGTAGTCACATGGGAGCTTATTATGCAAATTAGCTTGCCAAACAGTCCTGCAATCTGTCATCTTCGGGCAAGCTGGTGGTGTAGTTTAGTCTGAGTTCAAAGAAACAAGAATTAGGAGCACTAATATCCAAGGAGAGAGAAGGTAAGGCCCCAGCTTAAGAGGAGAGAATTTCTTCTTTCTTCACCTTTCCTTTTACTCGGGTCCTTTGTGGACTCACTAATGGCTGCCCCCATTAGTGAGGGTGGTCATTAAGTGACTTCACAGCATTCTCACACACACTCACAGATACACAGACACACAGACACACACACACACACACACACACACACACACACACACAGAGTGTTTCTCAGCTATCTGGACATCCTGTAGCTGGTCAGGTGGAATATGCAATGAACTATCCAGGCCCAGGCTGAAGGACAGCAGCCATTTGAGATACACTCAGCCTCTGTCCATCTTTTAGCTCACTGGTCAGTGTAAATTACACCCTCAAGGTTAAAGTCAAGGAGTAGAGATTGACACATCCCATATGAAGTCATGGCCAAGGGGCAATGTGCAATGCTATTCTGGGGCAATGGAGATTTGGGGTCAAAACTGGAAACTTGGGGTTGGAAGATACCTCAGTTAGTAAAGTGCTTGCCTTGCAAGCATAAAGACCTGAGTTCGATACCCAGAAGCCACATATAAACACCAGGCATGGTGGTGGAATCCCAGTACTGGAGGTAAAGGCAGGAGGATCCTGGAGGCTCTCTGGACAGCCAATGTAGCCTAATTGGGAAGCTCTAGACCAGCAAGAGATCTCAACAAAGGTCTCTGAGAAAAAGCACCTGAGATTCTCCTCTGGCCTCCACATACATGCTCACACATGTACAGGCACCCCTGAACATGAACATGGACATGAACACACACACATACATTTTTTTTTAATCCTACAAACTTCTACAGAAAGGAAGAGTCCAGCTTATGGCCAGACTTTAAGCTTGGAATTTCTAGAAGCCAGAAGAGACCTGAGCCTCTTCCGAAGCTACCAGGATATTAAAAATCAAGACAGGCTCACGTGGCTTACAATAATTGCAGCATATTTTAGATGTTTACATTTAACAAATTAATGCTTTTAGCACACACACATACACACAAATTGCCAAGCAATATAATTATGCTATTCACAAGAAAATTATAGGATTTATTAAGATTATTAATTACTGGTACACTCTGGGCAGTGAGGTCTAGTGACAGGCTATGGGTGTGACATTTTCATTCTTCATTCAGCTGGGCTAGGGTCCCTGTCCAAGGCACATGACCTCCTTTGGTGATGGTGTCCCAGTTCTTCTGGATGTGTTAGATGTACCTCAGTGGCTTGTTTAAAATGCTGGTGTTGGGAATGGGAGGATAGCTCAGTGTGCAAAGTGCAATGTAGGCATGAGGACCTGAGTTCGAGTCTCCAGCACCCCTGTAAAAGCTGGGATGGTGGTGAATGCCTGTGATCCCGGAACTGGGGAGGTGGAGAAAGGAGAATCCTGGAGACACACCAGTTATCTAGTCTAGTCAAAATGGTGAGCTCAGGGTTCAATGAAAGACACTGTCTCAAAAATAAATAAAATAGTCGGGCGTAGTGGCGCAAGCCTTTAATCTCAGCACTCGGGAGGCAAAGGTAGGAGGATCACCATGAGTTCAAGGCCACCCTGAGACTACATAGTGAATTCCAGGTCAGCCTGGGCTAGAGTGAGACCCTACCTCGAAAAACCAAAAATAAATAATTAAATAAATAAGATAAAATAAACTCATAGGGTGGAGAGTGATGAGGAAAATACCTTACTTTGACCTTTGGCCAACTCATGCATGTGCACCTGCATATACGTGTGTGTCATAACATATATGAACATGCATGCATACAACACATGCAAAAAAAATAGAACACTGATGGCTGAGGTCTTGATGTAGCAGCACTGGGGCAGTCAATATTTTTTTTTTCAAATCTCGCAGTCAGGGCGGAGAACCATGGGATTAGGGAACCAGCAACTCTAAGCCAATTTGAGCTAATGAGATATGAGACGAGATTTACTCATGGCTTTGGGGCCAGAATTTTCCTCATTCTTGAAAGCAAGCCCTAGAGAGCTAGACAGGAATAAGGAAACATTCAGCCTGGCTGCCCCTGGTGGTCACTTCACGAGGGAAGCCAAAAACAAATGAGATTCCGAGGATAGTAGAGGCACAGCCAGGAGACCACACCTGGAACTTACTAACCTTCCATGTGTGAGCCAATGAAATCTCTTGCTGCACCTACTGCGTCACTCTCAGAGACAGCCCTTCCTCTTGAGCCATCCTGAGGCAGGTGAGAGAGTTCCTGTACTTTGGGTCTCTGATCGCCTCTCCTGTGCAGAGGGCAGGGCAGGGAGAATGGGGGTTCTCATGCCTCACTCGGCTCAGGGAGCCCCAGCGCAGGCTGCATTACTGGACAAACACTTGATAAATCTCTGCCCAGCGGGATGGATGCTTTATACTTTCATTTCCCTTTGCCTAATGCCCTGATCTCTGGTAGATGCAAAGGAAGGGAATAATCTGATTATTTAATTAAAATAATATGGCTCTGAGCTTAAGCCATTAGGGCAGATCTGGGTGGGTAAGAGGCTTACCACCCAAAGGCGGAAATAGCCAAGCAATTGGGGGGAGCAATTCATTAAGCAAGTGCTTCTCAAGTGCCTACTATGTGCTGGGCAGTGGGCCAGGCCAAGGAACCTGCCTGCACCTCTTCTCTAACAGAGGCTGAGGGCTCTTTGCAGAGAGTGTGAGAAGCATCTTTGTTCCTCCTTAGGCCTCTGCAAACCTGAGCTGTTATAATGGAGGTTATCATCCCAAGGGAAGTCAAGGCTTCACTCTTGAACTTCTGAGACAGACAGACAGACAGACAGAAGCCACATAAGATGCCAGAATACCTACTGAGCACACAAGCCAGGAATGGTGACGCACAACCATCATTTCAGCACTTAAGGAGGTTGACACAGGAGGATCACAAGTTCAAGGGCAGCCAGGGCTACACAGTGAGTTCCAGATCAGCTATGTACCGTGTTCCAGGCTGGTCTGGGCTACATATGCGAGTCCCTGCCTCAAAACAAACAGTGAAATAAAAATGAACCAACACACATGCACACAGGAATGCTCAGAACTCCTACCAGTTCACCAAACCCTCTCACCTCCCAAGCCTTCCCCATGCTTCTATGAGGCCACTCTGGCAGGGGCGGGGATATTTTAGTAATTATTTTTGAAGCAGATGACACAGTCCCAGGGTTCAAACACTAAAACAGTATCTAAAGGCAGGGACAGAGAAGTCTTGTCCCATCCCCAGCCTGCTCATCCCACATGGGAATTTCCTTTTTCCTTCACCGTGTGCAAGCAGGCCAGCTGTGTTCTGCTCTGGGCTGACTGTTAACTATCTTAATGGTTACCGTGCCTCTCAGCATCCAGATACAAGTTAGTCTTTCCCCTGCCCTGCCTTGGAGTGGATAGTTGCGTCCTCCCCTTCCACCAGCCAATTCATGCATTGACATCCCAGGTGAGGCCTTCGGGACACCCTCACAGATCGTCTTCGGTGTCTTGGATGAGGGACTGGCAGAGAGCATGTTAGCTTTTCCCACAGCGAGGAGGAGGACACAGTGAGAAGCTGGGGGTCCACAGCCTGAAAGAAGGGCTCTTCCAAGAGCCCGGCCATGTTGGCAGGCACCAATCTTGGACTTCCCGTCTCTGTAACTGTGAAAACGAGATCTCCATTGTGCACAAGCCAGCGGGATGACAGTGTTCTCTTGTGGCATCCCAAATGGATCGGAACCTCCCTTCTTTCTAACACAGAAGTGACCTAAGCACACTGTTCTCTACCTTGCCCTTTCCATCAAAACTCCCAAAGCCCTTTCCCCACCTTGTTCTTTACAGCTGTGTAGTATTCCTCCAACAGTTTACTTAACCAGACCTTTGTAAAATGCATGCTTAGATTATTTTCAGTCTTTGCTATTAGAACCAGTGCTGTAGTGAAAAGCCTTTCCCTCATCCATATATTCAGCTTCACCTATCAAATGTGGGAATAAAATGCAGGCTCAGGGTTGCTGAGCCAAGAGCAAACACATTTGCCACTTGGATAAATATTGAGAAATCACCTATGATAGAGAGTACACGCAGCAGCAATATACAGAAGTTGTTTCTTTTAAGTGAACCAAAGAAATATTTTGTGTTATGTGTGTTGTGCACACATGCGTGCATGTGTGAGAAGTCCATGCACATGTGTGCCCATGCAGGAGCAGGGGTTGATGATGGGTATCTTCCTCCATTACTGCCCACTTTATTTATTGAGGCAGGGTCTCTCATTTGAACCCAAAGCTTGCCAGTTTGGTTCACCTGTGTCTCCATCTCTTCCTGGGTCTCCACCTCTCCAGCACTGGGATTACGGGTGGCTGCCACCTCCACTTACATTTATGTGGGTGCTGGGGATCTGAATTCTGGTCCTCACACTAACTTTGCATGTACTTACGCCATCTTCCCAGCCCCCTGAAACACTCATTTTGTTTGTTCATTTGGGTCCCCCCCCCAAGGTAGGTCACTCTAACCTAGGCTGACCTGGAACTCACTCTGCAGTTCCAGGCTGCCCTTGAACTCACGGGAATCCTCCTTCCTCTGCCTCCCGAGTGCTTGGATTAAACACATGTGCCATCACACCCGGCTTGAAATACTGTTTGAAAACAAAAATGTAGATCTTGTAGAATATTTGAGGACCCCCAATCACACGACAACCCAGAATCCAAATGTGCAGAGCCTCCTCTTTCGCATCCAGCGTAGTAACGCCTTCCATGACTTAGTCACTCAACCAATACTTTGTGAGGTTTCTCGTGCCAGCAGATGCTACTTGTGGAGCGGAGGTGATGAGGCACGGGAGGTGATGGGCTCTGGTGCAAGGCTCAGCTCTGGGGCGCTCTTTCCTGCTTCCTGCAGCCATCTTTGCACTGCAAAAGGGAGCATAAAAGCACCTAAGGCTATTGCGTGGTTGAGTGCGTCAACTCACACAAAACTCACAAACAGGGCTTGGTCCTGCCAGCTCCATAAACGTGAGCCCGTCCTGCGTCATTTTGGCTGTGGAGTATTACCTCTGGTGGGTGTGCCGTAGTTTACGACGGCCTGATTGCTGGACTTTTAGGTTGCTTCTGTTTTCATGGTTTCCTTGATGGCACAATGACACAAGTCCATGAATACAGCTTTGTCCAGACCCTTGGTTATGGTCAGAGGGAAGTGGAGGGACACCCTGACATGCCCTGGCCTGGCATTCATTTTCACACCCCATCTCTGGTTATTCTTTCCTGCTTCCTTAAGAGCCAGGGTCTCAGTGGCTCTCAGCCTCCTGTGTCCGAGAGGCTCCTCTCTCAACCTGGAGAGTTATCAAACACTTGAATCCATGTGCCAACTGGTGGAGGGATGTTTAAAATGCGGCTTGGTCATACGATGGAATATTATGTAGCCACAGACAGGAGTGGAGTACTGATTCATGCTGCTCCATGGAAGGACCTTGAAAAGATGGTGGCAAAGAAAAGAAGCCAGACACAAAAGAGTACGTGTCGTGTGATTCTTCAAGTCCACAGAGGCAGGAAGTGGATTAGGATTGGCAAGGGCTGGGGCTGGGAAATGAGGAGTGATTGCTAATGGGCACAGGGTTTCTTTTGGAGTGATGAAATGCCTTGTCTTCTGATGGTGTACGACCTTGTAAATGTTCTGAGCCCCACTGAGTTGGACATTTCAAAGAGGTAAATTTTATCTAAGAAACAGTGAAAGGCAGTTGAGAAGACCTAGTGGGAAGTCTCCATAGGGCTTTAAAAATTATTTATTTATTTGCAAGGAGAGAGAGAGAAAGAGAGAGAGAGAGAATATGAACGAGCCACCAGGGCTTCTAGCATGAAATGAACTCCAGATGCATGTGCTACCTTGTGCATCTGGATCTCCATGGATACTGGGGAATTAAACTGCGGTCTTTAGGCTTTGCAGATGAGTGCCTTAACCACCAAGCCATCTCTCCAGTCCCTCCACAGGCCTTTTTGTAGAGGAGATAGTTCTATGTTACTAAGAATGACCTTAAACCCCAGATCGTCCTGCTTCAGCCAGAAGGTGCTAGAACTTCACATGTGTGACCCCACACCCAGCTCCACAGGCTTAATGCCTAGCAAAATGGAGCTTTCTCCTTGCCTCCCTAGCCTGCATTGTCCGTCTCAGCCCTTCCTCCTCATGAGACTCACCTGGTTTCAAGAAGCCCAAACACCACGATACACCCAGGCCCAGAGAACGCACCCAGCAAGTCTTACAGTAAGAATACAGTAAGAGCTGGATTCAGACCCATGGGACCTAGGACAACAGGGACCAACTAAACAAAGAACCACAAATCATCTAGTTTTACCGAGGAGATCTCTGAGGCAGAGAAAGCTGAGTAAATTTGTTTGGCTAGTCACAGGCTGTCCTATTAGGCAGATGATTGTTTCATGTACCAAGAGCTTGTGTTCTAGAGTCAGGTGGACTTTTATCTACAGGTTTACCTGACATATGAATTTGACTCTTCCTCACTCCATTGGTTCCCTGCAGAGCACCGTACCCACAGGACCTATGTGAAGCGATTCCCCGCCCAAGATTCCTAACTTCTATTCTGCATGGATGTACATAGGAGTAGGAGGTGGTAATGGGACGATCCAGCCTCTGTAACTCTACTAGTAGTAGATCCTCAGGACTGACTGGCCTCCTTTCTGCATCGCACGCACCTTATAAAGGAGTTCAAGACATGTTTGCAGAGCCTTGGAAGAGCATCCAAGTGAACCTTATTGGTCTGAGAGATGCAGTTCCTAACATGACCACCAGGGGTCTCCTCGCTCCACCGAATGGCTCTTTCCAGGGTTCTGTGAAGGGCTTGGCTCGCAATGGTCACTTGGAGCAGACAGCTAGAGGGGGACAGGTGTGCAAGGTGGAACTACAGGCCCTGGCTTCCCAGAATGCCATCCGTCCCTGCTTCCCCTGGTCTCAGGTTACAGATCACAGTGAGACCCAGAAGACACGCTATGTGAAGGAAGGTCAGGAGAGAGGCTCTCATTGGTTGAGTACCTACTATGCACTCTTGCAGTCCATCCTCCCAGCCACAACCCTGTGAAGCAGGCTTATTGCTCTGTTTTATACTTCAAAGAACTGCCTCTTGGGGAGGTGAGGGTTCTGCTTTGGCGAGGCTGGAACGCCAACCTGTTCCAAAGCCCATGTTCTTTCTGGGTGATTGCCTCTCAGGAGCCACCCTCCATGTTCTGGAGGGGCCAACTGTCCCATCTCCCACACTTAGCCACTCATAGACATAATAACATTTAGATCTCTCATGCATGCGCGCGCACACACACACACACACACACACACACACACACACACACACACCCCAGCCCCATCCGACAGCCCAGAGGCATTCAACAACCCTCCTAGTCCCTTGAACCAAGCTTGTGTGGAGAGAGGGTGAAAGGGTGGGCCTCGAGGGGATAGTACAAGATCAATTGCTCTAATCTAACCATCTCTGTGTGTGTGCGTGTTTTATTTTCTTCTATTTGAATAGACTTTGCATCAGGGGCTTGTCTTCTCGGTTCCTATGAGAACAGTGTGCTTTTTCTTAAATAGAGGCTCGTTTTTGGTTTTTTCCTGCTATTACAAAAGCAATTTCTGCCGCTGCACAAAACACAGAGACTCTAAAAGAACAGAACCGCCCCCACCCCCGCCCCCAGGGACAGCCCAGGCTGACTGTCCTTCCCACACCTCTGCACACCCCTGCCACCGCACAGTCCTAAACCCCTGTCCCAAGCTGGTTCTTGGCTCTACCCTGCCCTGTAACAGGCTCCTATGTGCCTTTGGGGTGGGGACTAGATGATGTCATGGCCATTTGCTCTAACCTCAAGGATTCTGTTCGCTCATGCTGGATGAATGAATTTGGAATGAGCAAATGAGGAAAGAAAGGTCAGAAGCTCTGGGACACAGAGAATTCCACTGGAATAATCTGGAGACCAGTGGGAGCAGGGATAAATTCTCTGCCCAAGACCCACTGAAGGCAGATGATCGAGCCCACTAAAAGGACCCTGGTGTCCTGTCTTCTAAGCTGGGGGTTACACAGTTATCTGTGCTCAGAAGGGCCCTGCTATTGGCTTCAGGCTCTGTGGGTGCCATCTTGGGATTCTTAACCAGTTTTGAGTGAGGGCTCCACATATCCTTTTGTATTGTGTTCTACAAATTATGTACCTGGCCCTGTTCCTAATAATAATAATACCAATTACTGACAGAGGGCTTGCTGTATACTTGGCACTGAATATTTTTTTCTGTATAGAATTCACCTGCCCCTCACAGCAGCCAGGTTTAAATTGCTTCTCTTAGACTGAGCCAATCTGCGATGATGAGGCGTGCAAGGTGCCAAGCACTTCATGTATGCTGGTGCCCCCAAAGCTCTCAGCAGGGCAAGAGGTACTATTATTACCATCCCCATTAGAGCCAGGGACCTGACTTCCAGGAGGTAAAGTGGCTCATCACAGCGGAACTGTTAGTGCATGCTAGAGTTGCTATTTAAATTCCCCCTTGTCCCCTCCATGTTTTGGGTCACTGTGTAGGGGCCTGTCTCATGGCTCTGCCCACCCTGCTCAATGGGCCAGAGGCCATCCTAGGCTCTCTGCTTCCCTACCTCCTCCTGCTCCAGCCTCCCCCCCAGCAGATGGGAACCCAGCAGTGCCCAGGTGATGAGCACCTCCATCCACACTGTCAGTTTTGATTTCTGCCGCCTCCTGATGAATGACAGCTGCTGCACGGGGCCACCTTCTGCGCCCAGGTGTGCAATCAGCTCCCCCGCTTAGGACACTGAGCCATGGGACCCGCAGGTGTCACTTTCCATTTCTCCCCAAGGTGCTGAGCTCCGAAGCATCCCAGGCTGCAGCTGTGGCTTGCAGGACCCATTCATTGGGTTGGTTACTACTGAGATGATGGCTGTGGGGAGAGGCTGATGCCAGGCAGCTGGAAACAGGAACATGGGCTATACCACAGGGTCCCTTGAATGCTCAGGCCCACTTGTGAAGCTTCTCATCTGACCATGGGGTGGAGAAGACAAGCCCAACAGGCATGCAGAGTCCCGAGTTCAAGTCCTGGTGTGGCCCATCACTTAACAACCATATGGCCTCAGACAGGTTATGAAACTAAAGTCCAGTGTCCTAGTGAAGAGAAGCAAGAACATAGGTGTCCCAGAGAGGACCTCAGTCCCACAGAGAGCCTCACTTCAAATTCCAACTAGGGCGCTTACTATACACGGGACCTTGACCTTTCTTGTGTGTGTGTGTGTGTGTGTGTGTGTGTGTGTGTGTGTGTGTGTGTGTGTGGTGTTCATGCATTCATGCATTTGTGTGAAAGCCAGAGGTCAACACTGGGGTCTTCCTCAGTCACTACCCACTTTATTCTTTGAGACAGGTTCTATCTCTCTTTGAGGCTAGAGCTCACTGATTTGGCTGTTGGATAGAATAGCTAGTTTTGGACTCCCCAGTTCTGGGATTACAGGCAGGAGCCACTATGCCTGACATTTTAGGTGCATGCTGGGTATTTGAACTCAGGTCCTTATGCTTGCCTACAAACACTTTATCCCCTGAGCCATATTCTCAGCCCCATCGTCCTTGAACTTTCTGTGAATAAGTCCTATGCCATCCTCCTGGACTTCTGTCTGGACTGAGTGGCCTGGTGCCTGTGAAGCCTTCCTTTCTTTGGTGGTCTGTGAGCCATTGTGACCAGATAAGATTGTCGAGGGGCCCTCATCAGGCCTGGAGGGGTCAGAGTCAGTCCAGACTATGAAGGAGAAGGCCCAGGTGCCAGGTTGTGTTCCCACAGCCCTGGGGATTTGTTGCTGAGTCCTATGACTGCTGATCGCAAGGCAGGTGACTGAACACTGGGGACTAAGCCACCAGGAAGCCTGTGGCAGGTGTGTGGGCACAGTCTTATTCAGAGGTAACTGTGGCCAGAGGGTGGGATGGAGCCAACCCCCCATTTGAGTCTGTATTCCCTCCCAGCTTCTCAAATACCCTGTTGAAGGGGCGGGACTCTGGGGTCAGGTCTTTTCCCTCCCAATTCCCAGCAGGCTTGCTCTGCTCATTTACCCGACAGCTCTGCCTGCACACATCACCATGCTCAAGAGGCTCTGAGGAGCCAGAGAGCATGCTGATTGTAATGCCACAGTCGGGGTGGGGCATGGGAGGGCTTTTCTAATTGTTTCCAAGGGATGCAGGACCATACATTGAGTAGCCAACATGCAAAACATTTTAAAAATGCAGGTCATGAAAATTAATCATAATTTGAGTTATTGAATTCTTTGCCTGGTCTGACTCAAGTAGACTTTGAGGTCTTGTCTAGGAGAAACATCCCCAGAAGTCACAGGGGATCCCCCTCCACTCAAGATTCAGGGTCTCTAGAATCTGATTTTGCTCCCGAGGTCAAAGAGAAGAGATAGCACCTTTGGGAGGATGGTTCCCAAACCCGGGGCCACACATCATTGACTGCTTCAGCACTACATATGTGAGGATTAAAAAATCTTAATTTAAGCCGGGCGTGGTGGCGCACACCTTTAATCCCAGCACTCGGGAGGCAGAGGTAGGAGGATCACCATGAGTTCAAGGCCACCCTGAGACTACATAGTGAATTCCAGGTCAGCCTGGACTAGAGCGAGACCCTACCTTGAAAAACCAAAAAAAAAAAAAAAAAAAAAAAAAAACTTAATTCAGACTCCAGGTCACGAAAAAGACAAGTAGCATGTGGTTCCCTCAGAGGAGGTATCTTTTTTCTTTTGTGGGGGTGTGTCTATGTCTATGTGTCTGTGTGTGCATGCATGATACGCCAGAGGACGACCTCAGGTGCTGGCCTGGAGGAGGAGGGATGGGAAATTCTTTTTTTTAAATATTTTATTTATTCATTTTTCAAGCAGAGAGAGAGAGAGAGAGAGAGAGAGAGAGAGAGAGAGAGAGAGAGAGAACAACAGGTCCACCACCTTGTGGGTCTGACATATGTGGGTATTGGGGAATTGAACCTGGGGCCTAAGGCACTGGAAACAAGTGCCTTATCCGCTGAGCCATCTCTCCAGCCCGGAAATTCTTGCTTAATAGGTACAGAGTTTCAGGTTTACAAAATGAAACAGTTCTAGAAATTGAGTGCACACTCAACACTACAAAAATGACTAAAATGGGCTGGACATGGTGGTTTAGCCTTGTAATCCCAGCATTTGAGGAAGCTGGGGAAGGACCTTGAGTTCCAGGTCAACCTGGCCTATCTAAAAAGAGGAGCAGGGCTGTGGAGATGCATGGTGGATGTCTAAGTACCTGAGATTGGATTCCCAGTGTGCCTTTGGTAAGATGGGAGGGGAGAGATCTCCAATAAGCTTACAGCCAGCTAGCCTGGTGAACACGATTGGGGTAAAGGGCACACTTGAGACTGTCGTCTGACCTCCAAATGAGTATCATGGCAGACGCACACCCCAGAGAAAATAAAGGTTAAGGTGGCTAGGTGGGTAAAGTGTTTGTTATAGAAGCATGCAACAAAGGTGTTTAATCTCAGCACTGAGGAGGAAGAGGTAGGCAGATCCTTGGGGTTAACAGGCCAGCCAGTCTAGCTTATATGGTTAGCTCCAGGCCAATGAAAGACCCTGTCTCAAAAAAAAAAAGTGCACAAAACTGGCAAGATGGTTCAGCAGTTAAAGGTGCTTGCAAAGCCTGCTGGCCTGAGTGCAATTCCCTAGTACCCACACACAAAAAGCCAGATACACAAAGTGGCACCTGCATCTGGAGATCCTTTGCAGGGGCAAAACCCTGTGCACCTATTCTCTCTCTCTCTCTCTCTCTCTCTCTCTCTCTCTCTCTCTCTCTCTTTCTCTCTTTGCTTACAAATTTATTAAAAATATTTTTTTGGAATAAAAAAGGTGGAGAGAGCCTGAGGAACAATTGTCTCTCTGGCCTCCACACACTCACAAGGTTAAGTTGATAAATTTTATGCTATATGCTTTCTTACTACAATAAAAATTTTGTTCTGTAAAATCCTTCCTCTGACCCCTGTGATCCCATTAAGTGCATCTGAGGAATCTATTTCTTGAAGTCTCCTCAGGGGACTCCAGTTCAGGACAAGGCTCAGCCACCTCTGAATTACAGGAGGGCTGTACCCTGCAAGTCTCTCCCGCCTCCCCTCCACCTCCTTAGACCAGCCTGCAGCCTCCCTGCTAGGGAAATCACAGAGCCTGAAGCCGCTCTCCCTGCCTCCGCAGCCCCATGAACTTCTAAAGCTCAAATCTCATGCAGGCACCTTCCCTGGTCTCCTGCTGTCCTCAGCACAAAATATAGAAGCTGAATTTTCTGGGCAGAGGCTCAGAGATGGCGCTGCCTGGAGCCTTACACAGGGAGCCAGGGCCCAGCTCAGGAGGGAGAGTTTAACTGGGGGGTGGGAACCCTTCCTGGAGAGAAGAGAAGCATTGATCTGGGCCATGAAGGGGGGCCTGGTGTTGGTTGCAGGGGTGAGGAGGGGGCTGAGAACTAGAGCAAAGGACAGCATAGCATCCAGGGAACAAATGAGCTGGAGACTCTACCCAGGTGAGGAGGGGAGAGTGGGAAGGGAGATCCCAGAGGGAGGAGGTAAACAGCTGATCTAGCTGGGACTCTGGGACTGGGGCTGCTGGCTCCTGAAGTCATTGGGTCCCCAAGGTGACCATCCAGGCCTGGGATCTGGTTGCTAGCTTCAGGTCCTTGTCCTGGCTGCTGTCTTGGCTTCTGGGTGGGGTCTTCAACAAAGTGATCTAGTCACCAGGTACTCATTCCATCACTAACTCTCAGCCCATCTTTCTGGGTGCTCTACTCCCCTCCTTCTGCCTGCCTGTGGGGACATTGTATATGTGTCTCCTCAAGGCTGAGTACTTAGTTTCTGTCTGTTTGTCTGTCTGTCTGTACATCTGTTCATCTATGGGCATCATGATAGGGGCTTAACAAAAGCTGGTGTGCAGCAGCTTGCACAGACCTATAAGTCTGACCCCTCAGAGTCCTCCAACAGGCCCCTGGGTCTCCCTAGTAAATCAGAAGTGATCCCAGGGGATATGATGAGAGGGGCCTGGCCAGGAGGAGCTGGGAGAATTCCAGCCCCATAATTCCACCTGCCCTACAACCTGCCATCCCCCTGGTGAACACCCAGCCTAATAAAGAGAGAGCGCCTACAGGCACATGGCCATGGCCTGTCAAAAGCCCCACAGGCTGTAATGCTCAGGCCAGCCTCAAACACACATGGGAAATAGAACTAGCCCCTCACCCAGCATGAATTGCAGAAGCGCCCCTTCACTCTAATTACCAAAACCCCCTTTGCACCCTCCAGCTGCCACCTGGGGCCTCTCCCCCGTCCTGTCCAACATGCGGTTTCTCACATGGAGCAGGAGCACCATGGGTCCCACTGAGCAGATTGGCCACAGCTCCTGGTGGAGAACTCCAAGTCTCCAGGCTAAGGACCAACATCTTGTGGTCCTCTGTCATCCAGGATGAGAGGAGCAGAGATGACCCTGTAAACACTGGGGAAGAAGTCACATGCCATCATTGTTGGCAGAAGGTTAATTGGAGGCCATTGTAAACTGGTTCCTGGGACAGGTATGTTAATAGCACTAAAATATCTGAAAATATCCAGAGCCACAGGCAGAATTAACAGTCTGGAAGAGTCCAAGGTCACATTGAAGCAGCACCCATAGGTCACAGCGCACTTGTCCAAGACTCAGAACTTCTGAGTCCTCACCCCCGTCACCACCAGCTCCCTGTGGTCCTTGACAAGACCTTGCATCTCAGGATCTGGATTATATATCACTGTGAAAGGCAGTCTCCTGGGTCCTCCGGTGGGAGCTTCGCTGTGGTCCTGTCATTATCTTCATTTTGAAGTGATGCAGAAATTGAGGGATGCTGAAGGAGCTGCCAGTGATGGGATGACCCAAACTGAATCAACACTGCCTGGACCACACAACTTCCAGGCTGACTTCCATCAGTGTCCGCTAGGAGGCGCTGGTGGTCGTTGAGCTGGGGACCCGGTGGTCATTGCCAGCCCCTTGTACAGCAGTCCTCCCTGCCCTCTTTGGGGAGAGGTTATTGGTCCCTCAACTTCTGAGGGATGGGTAGAGTGAGACCTCCAGCTTATCAGCCCCCTCCTCAGGCCTCTTGGGACCAGAGTCAGCTATACATCATAGAAGTTCTGAGAGGGGATTAGTAACTCACTGGAGGTCACACAGGCAGGTCTGCTGGGTATTGAACCTGAGCACTTGGCTCTGGTGAACCTCAGGGCTGAAGCACTGGACCCCATGAAGACAGGAGGGTTCTGGTTTCTGGGCTTGTAAGCCCTGGGGTGGTGACAGGAGTACTGAATCTGTACAGGGTGTTCCTTAGTCATCAGAGAGGGTGAAGAGCTGGGTGCAGTCCTCCAGGGAGGACTCAGCTGACCCTGGCAACAGGCAGCATCTATCTTTAAAAAGAGCCATGTGAGCAAGAGGAGGGACAAAGGAGGTCAGATCGGCTTGAGACCCCAAGTCTCAGAGTCTGAACTTGTCTGCCTATTGGATGAGTAGGGCTCTGGTGATGTCTGGAAAGAGCCCTGGGGACATGGCTTGAGAAGGTTGTGATGTCCAGTGAAGGAAGGAAGGAGACAGAAGTATCTAGAATGTATTCTGAGTGAAGAGCTGACTGGGCAGAGCTGGTCTAGGTGAGGGGAGACGACAGTGACATTGAATATGGGGTATAGGCCCCTTCTGCTCTCTGCTAGGCATCCTGCCAGTGGCTGTTTCTCCTCCCCCACCCGCCCAGCAGGGCATGTGGTCTGGATCTGTAAACTGGAGGGGAACTGAGTGACTAAGAACAGCTTTCCAAATCATAGCAGGGACCCTCCCCAGGTTAGGCTGACCCCACTAAGTACCCCCAACCCCAACACTGAAGCCAACACTCAGGCATGGAGGCAGGGTGAGGTTGAGGGTCAGGGCTAGGTTCTCGCTGGGGGCTCAAGGTGGAGATGAGGGCACTTTCTTGGCCTTAGGGAACCCACAGGGTGAACACGGTAAGGGCGGCCTTGGCATGAAGCGCCTCTCTCCAGGGAACAGGCATGCTGAGGGGGACATGAGGCCAGAAGAGCTATCCTGGAAAATCCCAGCCCTTTCCCAAGCAGGTCATAGAACCTGCTCTGCCAGCCAGGCCCTTCCCTTCCAGCAACGTGGCCAGGGGCACCTGACTGCAACTATAAATAGAGAGATGACGGAAGGCTCTGGAAGCCCAAGGGAGGCCAGAGAAAAGGATTATGGTTCTTCCCCGAAGCCCAGGGAGGCACAGGAGAAGCACCCTATTACGGGAGGTGCTGGAGAGACACCCTATCATGGTGGGCCTCAGGGATCAACTTGGAGCCCTGCAGAGGGGTGAGAAGGAGGTTTGGGCAGGAAGTGGCTCCGAGGGTGGGGCAGAGGTGCAAGGGACTGGGCAGCTGATGGGACCCAATGGGCCAAGTGCCCCAAGTGCCAGAGCTAAGGCTACCTGCTGGGCTCCTGGGTCTTGTCTTAAGACAGTCCTGGCTTCATATTGGAGAACTGAAATTAAGGTCCAAGAATAAGTAACACATCAGAACAATGAACAAGACTGCCTGGGGCCTGATGCCAGGGAAGTACACAGCCAACTTTCCCCAGTGGACTGGGGAATGTTACAAGATGTGAGAGTGCCACAGAAGTCCTGATTTTTTATTTATTTCTTATTTATTTATTTTGGTGTTTTGAAGTAGCGTCTCACTCTAGCCCAGGCTGAACTGGAATTCACTATGTAGTCTCAGGGTGGCCTCGAACTCATGGTGATCTGCCTCCTGAGTGCTAGGATTAAAGGCATGTGCCACCACACCACCACACCCCGCTAAGTCCTGTTTTTGTTTTGTTTTGTTTTGTTTTCGCTGTGTACAGTCACCTGAACTGGACTACATTTCCCAGATTCCCTACCAGCTACATAAGTTCTTATGAGTAAGTTCTTCCATAGGGCATCAGTGGACTGTATTCTTTTTGTCTCTCCTTTCTTTCTGTTAGCTGGAACATACATGTGCTTATTGGAACTGGAACAGTCATTTTGAGCCATGAAGTAGAAGCCACATAATGAGATGATGAATGACAAGAAAGAAGGGATATAGGTTTCTGTTTGTGGACTTGCCTTACCAGCCATGAACCACATGGGTCAGATGTTGTGTACTTGGGAGGAAAAAAAAAATCTAATGTTTGTCGCATTGTTGCTTTGTTACTGTTGTTGCTTTATCTCCTTTAGGAGAACATTTCCTAAACACACACACAGGTCATTCACAAACGAGGATTAGTTGCTCTGTCTCTGAGGCATTTTACACAGTGTAACCAGTCACAGGAAGGCTGTGATTCCATTCCAGATCACCAGGCACACGATCCCTTTCCCGTGTCTCCGCTCCAGGGAAACGTCAGTGGAATGCTTGATAATGTGACATCTTGGGGGGTGGGGCCATGGCTTACTGGGTAAGTGCTTTCCACACACGGATTCCCAGCACCCACGGAAAGTGTCAGAACATCAGCACGTGCCTGTGATCCCAGCACTAGGGAGGGGAGACGGGGATCCCTGGGGCTTACTGCTCAGCCTCAGCTAGTCCAGCTGAATTAGTAAACTCTGGGTTCAGTGAGTGTGATGGCTAATTTCTGGTTGTCATTTTGACAGGATTTAGAATTACCATGGAAACAAATCTCTAGACATTCTGTGAGGAATTTTCTAGATTAAATGAGTTGAAGTGAGAAATCCCACCCTGACTATGGGTGGTCCCATTCCCTGAACTGGGTCCCTAGACTGAATAAAAAGGAGAAAGTGAGTTGAGCAGAAACATTCATTGCTCTCTGCTTCCTGACTGGACTGAATGTGACCAGGAGCCACACACTCCCACTCCATGCCTTTCCTCGCCATGATGGACTGTAACCTCAAACTGTAAGCCCAAACAAACCCTTCCTTCCATTGCTTCTGGCCAGGTGTCTGCTCAAGGCAATAAGAAAGTAACTAACACCGTGAGAGATGTTGTCTCTCGAATATTAAGGTGGAGAACAACTGAGGAAGATAGCTGGCATTGATCTCTGGTCTACATCCCCCCCACACACACCATGCCTTCTGACTCCAGGAGTCAGGGTCCCAGGACCCACAAGCTCACTCCCAAGAGCTCTAGAAACGTCATCCACTTGCTGCTGGAGGGGGCGAGTACTGGGGGAGAGATGGTCTTCATGCCTTTGCATCGCTGCAGCTCCTTTTCTCCTCCCTCGACATGTGGACTGTCTCTGTGTGTTCTCTGCTATGAGGACCATGTGACAATAATCATGAAAGCTGTCCCGTACTGAAGACCCCAGTGTACTACATGAAGTGCACACATCTCCCGTTGACGGGGATGGAAACCAAGCGGCAACCCTTTACAGAGACAGCCTTCTACAGGGTCACCCAGGGAGACACCTCTCCATGTGGTCAGAGATCTGAGTGTGGATGGCGAGCAGGAGAAGGAACAGGAGGCAGCTGGGAAAACATCTCCCTCCTCTGGCTCAGGCTGTTCTTTCTCTAAGTCTTGTTTGTCTTTGTGAGGCCGGGAGGGGTATATCCTCAGGGGCTACAGGGACACACCTCTCTCTCTACCATCCCCACTCCAGTCTGGGGGAGGGGGCGTCAGAAGGGTGACAGCATAGGTCATGTGAGCAGGTGAAGGGGTACAGGGTGAGTGAATGCCTGGCTTCAGACTACCTAGGTTTGAGCCCTGACTCCAGCTCTGGAAACGTCAATGATTTCATCTGTCCAGGCCTCAGTTTCCTGAAAAAAAACTCACAATAGCTTTTTCCCAAGGCGCTGTGAGCAATACATGAGTCAATGCATGTCAAATTATAGGATGGTGGGACGTGCCCGAAACCTGCCCACAGCATGTGAGCGGCCCATACATCATGAGCATCATCACTCCCTCCCCCAGAGGGATAGCGTGAGGGAAACTTGGCCTCTCAGCAAGGGACATGGCCAGGGAGGCACGTGGCTTCTCACGAGGCCTCTCAGGAGGAAAACAGAACACATAAGGAGTGTCATCCTGCTCCATAAAGGGACCTAGTGACCAGGCCGTGGGTGGTGGGGGAAGGCTATGTCCTGCTCAGGGTTAGAGGTGAACAATGGTTTGGAGCACAGACTCTGGCTCAGGCTGAGCCTGAATCTAAGCTTTGTCCTTCTGGAAGGTTCCTTTTGTGCTCTAGTAGCCTTAACTATGAGATGGTTTGATACAAGTGTCTGCCCATAGCTTTAAATGGGATTCCGTGTAGTTGGTGAGTCTGACAGCTTGGTGTTGGTGACATGGGGACACCAGGAGACAGCAGTGCAACGACAGGGGACAGCGGTTCAAGGACAAGGGACGGCGGCACAAGGACAGGGGACAGCAGTACAAAGACAGGGGACAGCAGTACAAGGACAGGGGCTGCCCAGGTCTTGTCTCTAAGGACTGGTACTCAGCAGCTGCCCCGCAAATGAGTGACTAAGGCCCAAGACCTAACGTGCCTGAACCCTGGCAGCCTTGGGAGCCTTGCTTCCCCATGCGGATGAAGCTACAGTGTAGAGCCAGCCAGGCCCACCTTCCCTCAGCTCACTCTTTCCCTCCAGGGGCAAATGTCTACCCACTCACTTTCCACCACCACCCCCCATGAATTCTTCTTTTCCTATTTACCACAAATGTCACAATCTCTGTCCTCAAACCCCACCGACTCAATGAAAGAGCAAGCAAGCTGTCTGTCCCCTTCCAGACAGAGCTGGTTGGAGTGGTGAAGAGTTTGTGGTCAGCAACAGGCCTCTGCAGCTAAGGGAATATGCCAGCTCTGTGTGGAATCAGCCTGAGGGCTTCCTGGAGGGGACAGCTCTGAGCAGGCTAGGAAGAAGAACAATCCATTTTAGCTGGTAGCCTGGGGGCCTGGCTCTGCCTCTGTATAAAACAGGAACATCAAGAGACTCTTCAGGGTTTGGCTAGTTGTAGCTTAGTTGGTAGAGTGCCTGCCTAGCATGCTAAAGACCCTGGGTTCAATCCCCAGCACAGCATAAAGCTGGTTGTGATAATGTATGCTTATTATCTGGCACTGGAGAGATAGAGACAAGAGGATCAGGAGTTCCAAGTGGTCCTCAGCTACATATTGAGTTTGAGACAGTGGGTGGGTGGGTGTCTTCGTGGATAAACACTGAAGGATGAGTCTAAAGACCTGAGGCCTATTGCACTGCTAACATGGACTCAACTTGGATGGACTCAACTCGTCATAGCTGGATCAGTCCATATTTGCTTGGTGCCACGAGTTTTGCATGTAGCAAGATGAAGGCGCATGCCCAGAGAGGTTAGTTACTTGCCCGAGCTCACAGAGCTGGCAAGTGATAGATAAAGGGGAAGCTGCGAACTCACCACTGTCAGATCCAGGAGCCTGTGCCCCTAACCTTTTGAATGCTTTGTCCCCCCTCCCTCTGAGGCTTCATGCCACAGAACAGCCATGGGTGGGCAAGTGGCATTCTGTTCCCTCGTGACTTGTGGCCCAGCAGCCACCAGCCAGCTGCAGCAGGAAGCTTACTGCCCCTCTGGCCTGGGCTACATCCTGACCTACCTCCAGGCTGGTGAGAAGCTCTGCCCTGGGGGCTCTGTTTCTTCCTCCCTGAGGATGGTAGGGAGGGTCTCCAGGAGGGAGGAGTTGGTCCCCAGTGCTAGCTAAATTTAGGTGCTGAGATACAGAAGGAAGAAGGGTAATTAAGGGGTGTTGTGTCACTTTCCAGCTGCCTCTCACATCCCTAGAGTAGTCACACGCCACTCGGGAAAGAGGGAGGCTTGGGCAGCAGAGAGGAGGTGGGAGGTACTGGTGGACAGCTGGGTCTATGGGTAGGGGGAACCCAGTCCTCCAACCTAGGGCTCTGAGGAGCAGGGGCTGCCTGAGCATGGCACTAACTCTGGGGTCCTAGGACCCTGCAGGTGGTATCTTAGAAGAATCATTTCCCAATAAACACCCGCAAGGGCTTCCTCCAATGAGAATTGTCAATAAATGGAAGAGGAACGCTCTGCCCAGGGAAAAGAGCTAGGTACCAGTGAGCTGCCTGGGGATG
>PVHP010000686.1:24794-115318 GCA_004024765.1 Zapus hudsonius
GATGCCATCCAACTCCTTTGAGACAGGGTCTCTCACTGGCCTAGAATTTACCAGTTAGGCTAGACTGACTGGTCAGTGAGCCCCAGGGATCTACTTGACTGTATTTGCTCAGTACTAGGATTACAAGTATTTACCACCATGCTTGACATTTTTACATGGGTTCTGGGAATCAAACTCAGGACCTTGCTTTACTGACTGAGCTATCTTCCTTGCTATTATTGAGAAAGGGTCTCATGTAACCAAGGATTACCTTGAACTCCTGATCCTTTTACCTCTTCCACTGGGATTACAGCATACACCACCACACCCAGTTTATGCAGTGCTGGGGATTGAATGTGTGCATGCTAATCAGGCACTCTACCAACTGAGCTAAGTCCCCAGCCCCAACAGGGTTTCGGTGAAGGCTAGAAGGTGCATTCTAGAGGGTGCAGGCTGCTGGCAGGGCAAGCAGAAGGCTCCTGTGTGGGGGTCTTTCTGCTTGCAATTTTGTCCTTGTAAACATTCAAACCAGACCTGAGTCACTCAATTAAAAAAATGGGCAAAGGATTTGAATAAGTATTTCTATCATTTCTCAAAAGATTTACAGGCGGTCAATAAGCACATGAAAAGGCCTCCACAGCATTACTGGAAGGGAAATGCAAATGAAAGTCACTATGAGAAGCCACTTCATATCCCTGGATGGCTGTAATGAAAACACGCAGACAACAGCAAGTACTGGCAGCGGCGAGAAGAAATTGGAACCCTTGTGCATTGCTGACAGGAATGTGAAAATGGAGCACTGGCGGTTACTCATGAAAGGAGACCATGGAGAGATGGAGCTCTGGCTGTTACTCGTGAGAGGAGACCTTGGAGAGATGGAGCACTGCAGTTACTCATTGGAGGAGAGACCATGGAGAGATGGAGCACTGGGAGTTACTCATGAAAGGAGACCATGGAGAGATGGAGCACTGCAGTTACTTGTGAAAGGAGACCATGGAGTTACCATATGGCAGTTCTACTCTCAGATACAAGACTCAGAGAATTGAAAACATGGATTCTCAACAAAAGCTGCAGGGGATGTTCTTAGGAGCATCTTCACAGTAGGGAGACATGGAAGCAATTTAAATGTTAAGCAACTGATGAATGGATGAACAAATCTGCACAGTGGAATATCATTCAGCAATGAAAAGGAACAAAGCATGGGAACATGCTGCATCAGAAATGAAGCTTGGCAGAAAGTGTATCATAGGATCCCATTGGTATGAAGTTTGCAGAATGGAAAATGCATAGAAAGTGGATTAGTGATATCTAGGGGGTAGAAGTGGGGGGATGGAGGATGACTGCTAATAGGGGAAGCGGTGTTTCTTGAATTCTCCAATGTTCTGGAATTAGTGGTGGCTGAATCAGACTAAAGTGTGGACTGGAGAGATGGCTCAGTGGTTAAGAAGCCTTCCTGTGCCAGCGTGAAGGCCTGGAAGACTCTTTGAGTTCAATCCCCAGGACCCACATAACCAGCTGGTCAGAGACATGTACGTTTGTAACCCATTACCCATAAGGAGGCAAAGAATGGAGAATAGCTGGAGCTCACAAAAACATAAAAATATATAAAAGTCTGCAAGCAGCAAGCTGCGGGAACACTAAGACACTCTGGCTTGAGTAAGAATGCTCAAGTAGGAAGACTGCAGAGCGGGACACCCAGCATCCCCTCTGCAGGCTGGCACAGGGCATATATACGTGTATGACCACACACACCAGCAGCATCACGTTACACACACATGCAGGAAAAAAAAAACCTGGAGTGTGTGCTTTAGAAGGATTGTGTGACAATTTTCATAACCTGGAGTGTGTGCTTTAGAAGGATTGTGTGACAATTTTCATACATGTACATAATGTATTTTGATCACAATCCTCTCTTATTACCTCCCCTTGTCTCCCTCCCCCTCTCCCTTCCACTGAACTCCTTTATCTTTCCTTCACCAGCCATGTCAAAATGTTGGTCTCCTGGCGGTAACCACAGCTGCTGTGAGGTCATGAATTAGTGATCACTTTGTGCCCAAAAGACAGAATTCCAAAGCACTCCTCTCCATCCTCTGGATCTGACATTCTCTTCACCCACTCTTCTGCAATGTCCCCTGAGCCTTGGAGGGCATGACAAGGATGTCTCACTTAACACCGGACTCCAAACCATCACGTGTTCTCGGCACTTTGGTAAGTGTTGAGTCTCCCCCAAAGACACCATCATCAGTAAAAGAAGCTTCTCTGACCAAGGGTGCAAGTAGCGCTACTCTATGGACATAAACACAATGAAAACATTTAGAAGGTGATTTGATGAGCAGGCCATTTCCTTTCAGTCAAGCAGCAGTAGTAGCTGCCCCCTGGGGTCTAGGACCTTCCCAGCCAGAGACTGTTGACCAGGTTGTCAGTAACAAGCGTGAATTCCCTCCCATGGAGATGCTCTCACATCCAATCAGGGAAGATACACACTGTTATTGCACTAGTGCGCACCTCTTGCCTGGTTACTTGGTTGTGTTGTTCACAAGATAGAAGGGCTAGAACAAGACCCTACCTTGAAAAAACAAGCAAAAAAAGATAAATTGTATTAGTTACTGGTGAATTGTTCACGCTCAAGTAAATAACCTGCCACCTCTGCTTATGTATCAGCACCAATTAAACTCAGTGGGTCTTTCACACTCAATAAATTGTAATAGCTGAAAGTTTTTAGTATTTTTCAAAAATCTATTTTTCTGATATATTCAAAATTATTTATTTTATTTTATTTTTCAAAGTAGGGTTTTGCTCTAGCTCAGGCTGACCTGGAATCCACTACGTAGTCTCAGGATGGCCTTGAACTCATGGCAATCCTTCCCCCTCTGCTACCCAAGTACTGGGTAATTATGATAATAGTTGAAGCCATCATTTGAAGCTAAAAAATCTGAATTATTAGTGATTTTTTGAAAAAAATTTTTTTTTGGTGCTAGGGATTGAACTCCACCACTGAGCTATATTTTTTAGAACTTTATAATTTTAATAAAAATTTTTAGAATTTTAATAAAATCTTATTAACCATTTTTTTTTTGCAAAACTACTAGCAATTCTAGTGCTTGAGGCCCATGTAGGTCTAAAGAATCATATCACATTTTATGCATGCTATATCTAAATTTATATATACAAATATAAGAGCAATATAAAATGTTTAAAATTGTGAAAGGTCCCTGTGCCACTGTGGGCATCTTTGTGGATATTGCATTAATTCACAAGAATCTCTGGAACCAAGAGCTAGACGACAAAGGAGATCCGGACCCTGGCACACCCACAGAGAGGAGGCTTGGATCAGAGAATACATTGTATTCCAGTGCTCTATGGGGAGGACTGGACAAGTTCATTTCCTTACCTTTTCTCTCAATGTGTTAGTTTTGTACTACTGTGACAAGGTACTCAAGACAACCAACTTAAGAAGGGAAAAGATTTATTTTAGGCTCTCAGTTTTGGAGGGCTCAAACCATAGTTGGTTGGCCCATGACCTTTGACCCTGTGAGGAGACAGTGCTTGCCCAGCATGCATGAGGTCCTGGGTTTGATTTCCAGCACCACACACACACACACACACACACACACACACACACACACACAAATGTCTGTTAGTGTTTTAAGTAGGTGTGTGGTTTTGTGCTGGGCCACATTCATAGCTATCCTGGGCTGATGTGGGCCTGCAGGCTGCAGGTAGACACACCTGACCTAAGTCTTCCCACCAGGCTCCACCACTACCTAATAATGCCAAATTGGGAACCATGGATCATTGATGCAGAGGCTTTTGGGGGACACTTCGATCCAACACTTCAGTATTCTAAGAAGCACAGCTTCTCCAGCACTTCCTCTCCTTAGAAGCAGAAGCCATCTCCCCAGAGAGAGGCGGCACAAACCTGCCTAGCATTCATTCTCACACTTCGTGTCCAGCACTGAGCCAAGAGAAGAGAAGAGGTCTCCTAGTACCTGAGCAGAGTTAATGACCAGAAAGGATATCAGGGGCTGTGCGGAAGGGGCATCCCTGAACCCAGGGCAAGATTCCTCTTCTCTGTGTCTACCAGTGGGACTGTAGGAAATTATAGACCTTCTGTGGTCACTGTCATGATGGCTTAGTCCCATGAGCACTCCTGTGTAGCTGACGTGAAATTTACAGAGAGTTTGTAGCTACAGCCTCAGAGCCTCAGAATCTTGAAGTCTGGAGAGACTTGAGGGATGCTGGGATTCTAACTTGTTTCTCCCAGCTGGAGCATAGCCCACTCCTCTATGCCCCTCCCTTCCCTTCAGCACCCTCTCTTCCCTGCCCCTCCCAGTAAGCCAGCCAGGCCTCCTGACATGCTGGTTAGGCTCTCTGCAAGGCCCTTTCTGCTTTTTGCCTAGTGTCCATTTCTCCTTCTTTCCTCCTTCAGTTTCAGCTCTGGTTGTCCCCTGGCCCTTCTCTTGAAGCAGGGCTCCTTTCTATCTGAAATATAAGTCCTCGAGGGAGGGACCTGCTAGCCTGTCTGCTGCTCTGTTCCAGAATCCCCTGTGGGCCACATTGGCGTGGCTGGCCAAGCAAGTGACAGCCACACTCTAGGGGCAGGAGAGGAGCTGACCCTAACTCCTTTGCATGTTGCCTCATCCTCTGGTTAGTTCTAAAGGGAACTAGCAGACGTCCATCCAGGAGGCTCTGGGGCAACAGTGGGTGACACTTTGTGGTGCCCCAAGATCTCGAGAGCTGATCAGAGGCCTTAGAGATGACTCCTTGCAGCCTGGCCCATCATAAGCCTTCAAATTCCCTTCCCCACGCCTCCTCTTTTACCCTGCCTGACTCCCCAAGCTCGGCACAGCTGCGTGTGACAGTTGAGGTTCAGTGAGCCCTGGGGTCCACCGTGTTCAGGCCTGATGCTCTCCTTCCCATTCAGTTTTTAGGCCAAGAGGCAAATGATCAGGCCGGGCCCATCTAGCTGATGTGGTGAGATGAGAGTACACTCTGTAGCCCACGTATTCAGAGCAAGCCTGGGTCACACTCTAGCCCAAGCTGTGGGACTCGTGTTGAAACTTAGCTTCCCTCCTCATCTGTGAAATAGGGACAGTTAGAGTTCTGCCTCCCGCATCACTGTGAGATGCTGCATAGAAAGTTCTTAATACCCAGGGAGACTAAAAATAGCCATGTGATAATTATTGTTAACACCATGAACTTGTATAAACTTGATCTTTATTATTCATTCAGTTAGGTGGTCAACAAATATTGAGTGGTGTCACTGTGACCTGGAGCAATGAGGACTGCCACAGCCAGAAATGAATCTGTGACTGTGAGGATCACATCTGGTCTCGAGGCAAAGGACACCTGAAAGCTGTAGACTAGATTCGTTAGGGTTTCCTCTTCTCCCATGACAAGGAATCTGGAGATGAAGGCCCAGAGCCAGTATGCTGGGCTTCAAGATCCCCCAAATTTTGGAGGTTGGCATTCCACCTTGGGGTGCTACAATGGCTGTTGTACCTTCAGGTAACATATTTACAATTCCTGGCCAGAAATATGGAGGTTGAGACCAAAAGAAATCCACCCAGCTAGCTCAGTTGGTCTCTTATGTATCAAAAGCAAAGTCACTTCTGGAAATCCACCCAGTTAGCTTCTTGAGGTAGGATCACACTCTAGCCCAAGCTGACAAGGAAGTCACTGTAGCCCAGGCTAGCCTTGAACTCACAGTGATCCTCCCACCTTGGCCTCTGGAGTGCTGGGATTAAAGACGTGCACCACCACACCTGGCTTCCAGTCCACTTTTGATCACACCTCATTGATCAGCTGTGGAGTGGGGGCAGCTGAGAAACAAGGAAAGACAATTGTTTGAAGCTAGGCCTCATCCCTCCAGGAGCCATGACAACCCTGAACAAAACATGATTAGCGCTTACAGAGGGAGGCATGGGAAAAAGTTAACACCTCCACACAATGAAGGGGCTTGGAGGTCAGGCTACCATCTAGGCCACATGTACACTAGGTACCAGGGCTTACAAAGGCAAATCACCTACCTTTACAGCAAAACAGGGTCAGGATTGGAACGTAGGCTTTCTAAGGCCCCCAGCATGAAATGACAGTTGACAAGCCCTGGTTAAAGGGCTGGGGGACTGGTGACCCCTAGGGTCCTGCACCCAGAGGCTGCAGGAAGGAGGGAGACCTTGGCAATAGTAGGTGAAGGAAGCCTGCCCCATTGTTATCAACCCCCATGGCACAGCCAGCTCCTCAGAGTGGCTAGCTGGCAGGCAGCTCATTACCCTTGTCACCCACTGTCTTTTGGGAGAGACAGCTCTGTAATCTATCTGCCTATCAGTTGGGGAGACAGGGTGGCCCCTCTCCTCCACTCCCTGCTGAGGCTGACACTTGGTAAGCTAGGCAGTCGGTGGGGTGGGGATGAAAGGGTCAGCTGGTGAGCAGATGGACAAGCGAGAAAAGACCGTGGGGCCAGAGGCAGGGCAAGGATGCCAGACACACCACACTGTGGAGATGGGTAAACTAATGTGAGAGCCAGATATGGCCCTGCTATGCCCCAGGAGGGGACAGTGAGGTCATAGGTCATAGGTAGGGCCTCTCCTGTTGAGGACTCTCCAAGCTCCCTGGGAGGCACTCCTGGGAGCATAGCTAATTACAGTGGGTCAGAGTAAGGGATATTTCAGAGTGAATCTTTAAAAATTTTTCTTTTTTTAAATTTATATTGAAAAAGATAAATTTATATTTGAGAGAGAGGGAGAGAGAGAGGCAAACAGAAAGAATGTTTGGCTATAACAGGGCCTCCTGTCATTGCAAATGAACTCCAGATGCATGTGCCACTTTGTGTATCTGGTTTTACATAGGTACTGGGGAATTGAACCTGGGCCACCAGGCTTTGCAAGCAAGCACCTTTAACCGCTGAGCCATCTCTTCAGCCCTAAAAAAAGTTTCTTGCATGCATGTGTGTGTTTGTATGTGATTGGTATGTGCATGTGTGTGTGCCTGTGTGTAGAGGCCAGAGGTCAACATCATATGTCTTCTCCAATAGTCCTTCATCTTGCTTTTTTAAAGATGGGGTTTCTCAATGACCCTAGAGCCCACCAATTTGGGTAGGTCAGATGGCCAGCAAGCCCCAGGGATTCTCCTGTTTCTGCATTCCAGTGCTGGAGTCACAGGTGCACACCACCCTGCCAGCAATGTATGTGGGTGCTGGGAATCCAAATTTAGACCCCCATGCTTGTGCAGCGAGCACTTTACCCCCTGAGCTGTCTCCCCAGCCCTCAAGGTGGCTCTTGAAGGAGTGCAGAGAATTCTAGGAAAGGCACCCAGGCAAGAGCACAGGGCGAGCAGTGGCAGAGGGGCCTCAAGGTGGTCTCTCCAGTGGGGAGGACCAGAAGTCACACTAAGTGGTGAAACCAGGATTCGATCTCAGCTCAGTCTTATTGCCCTCAACCACCACCAAGCCTGGCTTCTCTAGAGCAGGAACAGTGAGAGTCCCCTGTGCCATAGATGAGAAAGCCTGAGCTTCAACAAAGAGGAACCGTGGAAGATCTGAATAGGAGGAAGTATTGAGACTAGGTTGTGTTTGAAAGGATCCTTGGTTCTTTCTCTAAATGGTTCCCCCCCACCTCATAGACTAGGGGTTAAGTGTAAGGGATCTGGAGTCCAAGTGCCTGAGTTCAAATCCTCCCCTGCCCTAGACTGGTGTACAACTTCATACAAGGCATTTGACTTCTTCAACCCGTGGTTTTCTCATCTGTAAAATGGGCATCATGTCTTTGGTGTGGGATGAGTGGAGTTTTATATAGAGACCTATAACAAGTGTGCACTGAGGCACACTAACCCTGCAAGCTTAGATACTTGGGAGGTGGAGACAGGAGGATCTTGAGCCCAGGAGTTGGGGAACAGCCTGGGAAACACAGGAAGACCCTATCTCAAACAAACAAATTTACAACCATGCCAGATATCAGCAAACATGAGAGAAAGGTTGGCTGCAGTCACTGTGTATGTACCTGAGATGACTGTCACCATCTGTCCCTTGCTCTCTGGGAATCTCCAGCAGGCCTAGATCCATGTGCTGGCTGTATTTACATCTTAGGGATGACAACGGGGTGCCTTCAAACCATAATCCATTGTTAGTTTTAGGAGGCAGAGTCTGTAATGACGCTCTCAACTGGCTCTAAAGGGACAATCTCTCTGCCCTTTCCTGGCTACCCCTACTGTTCCATGACCTGAAGCTTCATGGCTCCAGCCTTTGCCTCTGTCATTGTGGTAGTTTAAATGATATCCCCCAAAAGATTCAAAAGTTTAATATAATTGTAAATTGTCTCCAGCCAGTTCTGGCTGGAGGAGGTGTGTCACCTTGGCCAGATCCTAGGGTTCAGCCCTAAGGTGTTTCTGGGGTGGGTCTGGAATTCTCGGTATACATATACAAAAAGTAGTCTAAACTCAAGCCTGGAGTTCCTCTTGCTTGCTAGTTTGGAGTGTGCTTGCTTGAGGTGCTGGTGGTGGGCTTCTTTCTCTGTCTCTGCTTGCTTCTGTGAAAGGGAGCCAGCCTTTTCTCCTTAACTTCCCCTGGATCTATTAGTTCAATAATAAATACTTTCCTCCCCAAAATTGTGCCTGGTTTGGAGATTCATCCCAGCAACACATGGCTGACTATGACAGTCATCTATCATATGACATCCTCCTCCTGTCTTCCTATTGGGTATTGGATGAAGGGTAACCCTACCTTGACAGAACCACATTGTCACTAGCCTACATCTATAACACAACATTCTATTTTCAAATAAAGTCCTGCTCTGTGGTGTTGGGGGTAAGCACAGTAGGATATCCTTTGAAGGGACACAGTTCAACCCCCAACACTCAACAAGATCCTCCACTCCTGGTCAAAGAGGAAACTGTGCGGTGAAGAATAAGAATGAATAGGGCTGGAGGGCTGGTGAGATGGTTCAGTTACTAAAGTGCTTGCTGAGTTCCATTCCCAGTACCATGTAAATGTTGGGCATGGTGACTTGGTCCTGTAATCCCAGCACTGGGCAGGCATAAACATGCAGATCCCTGAGCTCAATGGCCAGCCAGATTAGTTTAGTTGGTGAGCTCCAGGCCAATGAGAGATCCTATCTCAAAAAGAAATTGATAAAGTTGATAGGTTGACCTCTGGCCTCCACATATATACTCACACACACGTGTGTGCCTACACACACTCCAACACACACACACACACACACACACACACACACACACACACACACACACCACATATACATATACACAAGAAAAAAAAAGAATGAATAAGTCTGTGTATTTAGGTCAGTGGTGGAGTACTGGCCTAGCATGTGTAAGACCCAGGGCTACATCCCCAGCACCTTCCAAAAAAGAGAGGATGTCTCATCTCTGTGTTCCTGAGACTGAGGACAGAACCAGTTCTCCAGGAGGGCAGGGAGATGGTTTTTAATTTCATTGGATCTTGGGGGATTTGCTCAGTCATCAGGCTGACCCAGCCGCCCGTGACAAAAGTTCTTGAGGACTTGTGGGCTGGGAGGCATTGCCATTCTCAGAGATGCAGGCCTGGCTCCTGAGCCCAGAAGAGCTGACAGAGCTCAATGCTGCAGAGATGGAGTCCCCAGGGAGACGTCACAGCAGCCGGGGGCGACTGATGTCTCAGTGACATTGCTAATCCTGGGGGTCCTCCCCCCCCCCAGCTGCCAATGTGTCAGGCAGTGACTCATGTCAGGGGGTGGAGGGGATCCTGGCCTTCGGAGAGTGTGAACTAATGCTGAGTCAAGGTACAGGGTCACCTCCCAGGCCCCTGCCCCCAGCCTGTGAGGCTGTACCCTGCAGCATGGGGTGGCCATCATGGCCTGGCCCAGGAGGCCTAGAAGGGGAAGAAGAGAAGACAGAGCAGCTGTAAAGGTCAGCTGCCCTTGGGACCAGGACCATCCACAATGCAAATGTGGAATTTACCCTCCTGCAGTGCCTGCTGGCCACCTGCTTGCCTGGCTGCCTGGCTGCATGCCTGCCAACAGCATAGGCTATAAGACCGAGAAGGTGTCCTGAGCCTTGCCAAAAGCTGAATAGCCTTGGGACTCCCCTTTGCTCTGTCCACCTCAGGAGGGTGCACTGGAATGTGCTGGGTGGCATGGGGTCTTATTGGATTCAATCCGGAGGTTGCCCAGAGTTCCCTTGACACCCTCAGCTCTCTTGGCTTCATGACTGAAGGACCCCAGGGTCCTTCATGGGAAGAACAAGGAGACAAGGCCAGTCCTCTTTCCCAAGCATCGGCCTTCACCCAGATTCCTCCATGGGCCATGTGTATCCAAGGAGATTTATCTTCCCGTGAATTTGGGACAAGGCAAGGCAAAGCAGAATGATGGAGTCTTCTGATGTACAGGGACTGTGTGCTAATCCTCCTAATAATCTTGCTATTATCACTCTGCCTTTCCAGACTTGGGAAATAGAGTCCCTGGCAAGAGCACACCCTAAGACTCAAACTGAGACTCAAACTGGTCATCGTCTACTCCACAGAGAACAGACTCCAGTTTAGCTCAGCATCCACCTTTCCTTCTCAAGCCTTCCTGCACAGACTAGACAGTTCCATCTAAAAAGCCATCCTTCACATCAGGCACTAGGTATCATACACCTCCCCTGTATGTGTCGGGGAATGGGATGTGTGGATGGGAGTGCCTCCCATGGGTCCTTAGATTTAGCATCAAGCCAGGAATCTGGGGTCCAGGACCACATCTGCCCCTGGCCTTTGCTGAATGATCTCAGGGGCTTCTCCTAGTCTCAGATTTATCATGGGTCCCCAGGGGTCAGAGGTCAAGAGTCCTTCTTAGTCATCCCTGTGTGTCTGCAAATCCCTGGGGCAGAGCACACCTCCTCCTCAATCTGCCCTGCCAGCTCTCACCTGCTCCTGACATCCTCAACCAAGCTTGACATGTGCACACTCAAGCCATCTTGTCTTGCCTAAGTGACAAACCTGCCATTCGGAGTCCCTGGGGACCTGTGCGTAGCTTCCCAGGCTAAAACATTTCTCGGAGCTCATCTTCACTTCTTCGCTGTCTACAAACTCACTCAGGCCCCATCTCTCTGGTTTCTTTCCCTCCAGTGCTCCCAAAGTATCTCTGGACTCTGTCATTGAGTTTTTCTATCTTTACCTCTTTTTTTCCTAAATATTTTTTTTCCTTATTCCTTGACTTTCTGTCTTAAACTTGGGTGACTTGTCTCTCCCTCTGTCCGTCTCTGTTGCGTGTGACTGGTCTTCTTTTACATCTGTACTATGTCTGTTTGCCTTCCCTTCTCTCTTCCTGTCTCCCTTCCTCTCCCCCACCCACAGTCACCCCAGGGAGCCCTTCCCTACTGTCCATCATATCAGGCGACGTCACCCTTGTCTCCTGGACTGTCCAAGCCTATAATCCTATTGACATTCAGTTAACAAGTTTTTACCACTGTTGACAGAACTTTCTGCTCCACCCACACTGGATGGGCCAAGATCAGAGTTCAGAGGGGTCATTTAGAGTCCCAGTGGTGATGACCACACAGTGTCCAGTGAGCCACCTGCTGGGTGCTACAGTAGGAAAAAATACCCCCTCTTGGTAGCTGGGGTGTCCTCAGCTCCTGGGGACAGAGACTAGCTCTGGAAGGAGGTCAGGCAGGTCTGGGAGGCATAATGTAAGATTTTTGGAAGTCCTCATGCAGTAAGGCCCAGGGAGCAAAGCCACTTGCCCAGGGCCACACAGGGAGATGCAGATGAAAGATGGGGACAAGCCAAAAGTAGTCCTTAGAGGTCTGCTGGCTGGGCCACACCCATGGATTCCAAGAGCAGAGGGGCCACACCCCAGGATCCCCGCTAAATGTGGGTGGGCCTCTGAAGCTGCAGGTTTGGGGGGGGGAATCCGGAAAGGGGACGCCTCTAGGAAAGGCTACGGAAGTCGCTGCTGCTCAGAAATGAGCCCTGTGTGTGCCAAGGGAGGTGATGTTGGTTTTGCCTTCTGGGAATGCTGACCCACCTCCCTCCCTCAGAGTCTGCCCCGGAAGGACAGATCTAGGACTCTGGGGTCCATCTCAAGGAGACCTTCAGGCATAACTGGGATGGGGACCAATCCTCTGTCATCACTGGCTGAGGAGCCATAACCCTGGTTGTGGTTGGGAAGGAGAGTAGTAGTGATGTCCCCAGCATGGGGTACCTTCAGCAGGCTGCTACCAACAATGGGAAGGAGTAGGGGATCTGGGTTCAAATCCCCACTTTGCTCTTTGTGGATGTGAGAATTTAGGAAAGCGCCTGACCTTTCTAAGCCTCAGTTTCCTCCTGTATAAAGTCAATGATGACTACCTGCATCCAGTGATTCTTCAGGCAAAGCAAGCACCAAGTCACGTGTATCATGGCCTGACAGTGTCCTCCTCCATAGACAACCACCAATATAATTGCTGTCTTAGTTTCTAAGCACACTGACATAGCCTTGTTCAAATATCAGATTGGCAGAGCTCACAGTTTGATAAAGTCCTATTCTGGAGAAGCTGCAGATGAGGCTGAGGCAGGGAAGCCTGGGCCCTTCAAGACCTCGTGTCATCTTGCCGCCCCCAGCAGTCGCTCCACTTGTAGGAATCTCTGCAGGTTTGCTAGCACCCACAAAAGTGGTTCATGTACAAGGTTATTTATTGCAACATTTAATGTAATTGCCGAACACTGGAAACAAAGTAAATGTGCATCAATAAGAGATCAGTTAAATAAAGTGTGGTCCCTCCACATAAGGAAGTCATGCACAGCGGTGAAATAAGGATGAGCGAGCTCTTTACAAACAACGCTGAACAGTAACCAAGATATATGTATAAGGGAAGAAAGGCGGGTACAGAGAAGGATGTGCATGCATTTTAAAAGGATAAGAAATGTGAAGTGATGGTTAATACGTAGTATATTTTGGGTAAAACATACAAATATGGGCAATAATGCTGCTTTTTGCAGAGGACCCTGGAGTCTGGGGATAGAGGGGAGGAGTCTGTGCTGTCTGTTTTTTGTATTTGGGGATTTGGTTGTCATTTGCTTGTTATTTTCTTGGAGGGGGGATGTCTTGTGTACCAAACTGGCCTCGACCTCACTACATATCGAGGCTAGTCTCAAGCTCATAGCAATCCTCCTGACTCAGCCTTCTGAGAGCTGGGATGACAGATGTGTGTCACTACACCTAGCTGACTTTTTTTTGAATCTTGAAATTTGAATCATGTGAGTGCATTACTCATTCAAAATATAAATTAAGCTGAGTACGGGAGCACACATCCGTCTTCCCAGCACTCAGGAGGAGGAAGCAGGAGGATCATGAGTTCAAGGCCAGTCTAGGCTACATGAGACCTTGTCTCAAAAACAAGCAAGGAGGTGTTTATGAGACCCCACCTCTCCCAGAGGAGCTAGGTGTTTTGGTCAGCTTTCTCGTTGCTGCAGAAAAGAACCCAACCAAAAAGCAGCTGTGGAGGAATTGGGTTTATTTTGGCTTACAGACTCAGGGGAAGCTCCATCTTGGCAGGGAAAACAATGGCATGAGCAGTGCAATGGACATCACCTCCGCCACAGCACTGCAAACAGTGATGGCTGAAAGGTGTACCAAAAGCTGGCAAAGGGAAGCTGGCTTATAACCCCCATAATCCTGCCCCCCCCCAAACACAGCTCCAGCGAGGTTCTAATACCCAAGCTGTCATCAGCTGGAGATCAAGCATTCTGAAGACATTTGTTTGTGGGGGGACACCTGGATGAAACCATGCCACTAGGGGAGGAGGAATCATTTTCTTTGTGGTATAGTCACTGGTAACTTGCCCATGTTCAGGTAAATAACACCCTTCCCATGCTCACACAAGCAACCCTAATTAAACTCAGTGGAGACCACATACAAAAGACATAAAAGTGAAGCCGGGTTCATGCCTTTAATCCCAGCACTTGGGAAGCAGAGGTAGGAGGATCTCAATGAGTTTGAGGCCAGCCTGAGACTACAGACTACATAGTGAATTCCAGGTCAGCCGGGGCTAGAAAGAGACCCTACCTCGAAACCCCCCCCCCAAAAAAAGACATGAAAGTGGAAAGGGTACTAGTTGGGAAGAGTTTTGACAAGCATGGGACGGGAACAAGGGAAGGTAATGGAGGAACAAATGTGATCAAAGTGTATTATATACATGTATAAAATTGTCCAAAATAATACATTAAAACATACAAAATGCACATATAAGCATAGCCATTCTCTTTTAATTATCTTATTTGTTTTAGTTTTAGACCCTTTAGGCTGAGACAGAACTTTGAATGTGCTTTTGGCTCCATGGACATTTCCAGGGGCAATCTGGGCAGTGAGCTGGGACATCCCAGGACTCCAAAGTAAGGAAAGGTTGGGATTAAGGGCTGCATCAGCGTGGACTCAGCCGTGATGCCAGTGGACAGATGTGGACATTCCGTGTCATGTCTGGCTGAGGCTGACCAAGGTGAGTGAGTGAGCATGCATACACAGAGAGACCTGTGGATGAGCTCTCAAGAGGAAAGGCTGAGCCTTGTCAAATCCACACCTCCTCCCAAAGCATCCAGACCCTGAAAGAGCCAAAGTGTTCAGAATCCCACAATGTTCCCATCTCAGAGCACCCTGCACCTGCATCAGATGTTGTCCTTCCCCCAAAAAACAAGCTGCCCCACCCCCTGGAGGGTATTCTGTGCTGGCACCTACTCCCTGTCAAGTGGGCACTTGGGGCCCAATGTCCCTGGCCAGATAGATACTTTGCCCACTCACAGGTTCTAGACAGCTCTGATGCCAAAGGCCTGCAGCCCCCAGTGGGCATGACAGCCTCAGAGACACCCATGCAGGGCAGCAGGAGCTCTGCTGCCAGGAGACTGTCTCCGTGGAGTCTGACTCTTGGAGGTGGAGACAGTGTGGAGGCAGCAGGGTGCCACCCACCCCTCCAGCATGGGGAGGGCTGGTGCTGAGCTCTTGGAGATGGGGGTGAGGGCTGTCCCTGAGGACTGGTCAACAGAGGCTGTTTGGTGATCAGTGACCTCTTCCTAGCCCTGCTGTGAGTGATTGGACCAGGGGACAGAGAGGCGGTAGGTGGCCTCTGGGGAACAAAGACCTTGGCTAATAGTTTTTCCTGCACAGACAACACAAAAGGATCTTGGGTTGACATTATGAGTGAAAGTAGGGTTCTTCTGACACCTGTCACAGCATGATTATGGCTCTCCTGAATGACAGGACCTTGGAACACAATGTCATGAAACCTCAAGAGAAGTTAGGAAGGACATCCCAGTTTACAGACACCCAGATTCAGGAAAGTAATGATTTTATCACTTGCCCCTAAGCCATATAACTGATTCCAAAGCCCTATCTCTCCACTGTACCCTCCTGCTGGGCCTCATGTGTGTTCCTATGTCCAGAGTAGCTCTGGCAGACAGGACAGTGGCCTGGAAGCCAGGTAGATGCCATAGAAAGAAAGTGAGATCATGATTAAGAAAGACTGGGGCTGGAGAGATTTCTCAGTGGTTAAGGCACTTGCTTCCAGTGCCTAAGGCCCCCAGGTTCAATTCCCCAGGACCCACATAAGCCAGACCCACAAGGCACAAGGTGGTGGCCCTGGTGCCCTCTCTCTCTCTCTCTCTCTTTCTCTCTCTCTCTCTCTATCTCTCTGCCTGAAAATTAATAAATAAAAAATATTTTAAAAAAAGAAAGACTGAAGAGTGAGCGAGTCCTGTGCCTGCAGAGTGAGGAGTACACAGGGAGAGAGGGGCAAGGGATGTGGATAAGGCATGATCAGTCAGGAAGGTGGGATCTGCTATCTGGCTAGAAACTTCTTCAGTGAGCCCTAGTCAACATGGGAGCTCCCTCCTACTTCCCTGTAGGGTCTCACACTAGCCCAGGCTGACCTGGAATTCACTATGTAGTCCCAGGGTGGCCTCAAACTCATAGTGACCTCCTACCTCGGCCTCCCTAGCACTTGGATTAAAGGTGTGTGCCAGCACACCTGGCTACATAGGAGTGTTTTGATTGGAGGATGGACATGATGGGCATGCTTTGCCAGAAGAGGATTACCAGGCAACAGGGGAACCACCTCAGGCAGAGAAGCCCTGGGGGCAGGTATGGTGAAGAGGCAAAAGGCAGGAGCTGACAGAGAGGCTTCTGGGGTGAGGATGCTTGGATGGAAGCCCAGCTGTATTACTCACTGGCTGTGTGACCTGGGGCTACTTACTTAACCCCTCTGGGCCAGTTATCTTATCTATAGACCTAGAGTGGTGATCATACAGTGACCTATAGAGCTATTGTGGGGAGAAAGTGAATTAAAACATGTCCAGCACAGACCAGGGGGACGGGGCAGAGCAAGCACAAAGGCTGAGCCATTCGTCATTTGTCATTATGACTGGTGACTGTGTCCACAGCCCCATATCCCAGCCCTAGGCCACTTGAACAGGTATGCTAATTGGAGCAGAAGGAGATATGAGACCTGCTGGTGAGGATGGTGCTGCTGTCCCTGGATACTGAGGCAGCCCTGGTCTGCCTGTATTATGATCATTAAAAGTGACCTAGCCTGGCCTTGGTGGCTGGACCCAGCCATACCTTTTCCTTGCCCCAGCTTCAGGGATCACTGTGGCCATCTGGTCCCCAAGTCCGGGCTCTGTGTCCCTTGTCTGCCCCAGGAAGAGCAGTGGGAAGGGCAGTGTCTGGGAGGAGGCATGCCCAGGCAGCTCTAATGAGGTGTGCAGAGACCACAGAGGCCGTGGGTGGACGGGAGGATGGGAGGACGGCGCGGGTGGTGCAGCAGGTCTGGTATGTCGGAGTGCTATCAGCCTTCACTGTCGGTTGCTCGGGTGAGCGAGTGCGCTCCGAGTCACTTGGTGGTAATAACCCTAATCCCCTCATTATGGCTCCAGGGCTGATGCGTGACTCAGGCACAGGCTGCTAAGGCTTGCCTTCCGAACCCCATTTCACACACCCTGTCACATCTGTACAACAGCTGGGCTCCTGGGCAGCCAGTTCCTGGCAGGCTTTGGCACCATCTGCTTCCCCAGGGAGAGTCAAGAAGAGGGGGGTGGGTGCTGGAGTGGCTGGGGACCTGGAAGAGTAGGGTGGGGTCTCAGGCCTAAAGTTAGGGGCTCAGTTCCACTCTGCTCCCTACAAAGGGGCAGGGGACTGAGCTAGGGGCTCTGCTTGGGTCCTCATGAGAGCTAAAATAATGGTTCGCCTAAAACTGAGCCTCAGTTTCTCTACCTTCATGATGGAAAGTCTAACCAGCCAATATCCTCCTTGCTTCTCCAGCCAACCAGACCAAGTCAGGAAAGTGTCTTTCTGATAGGAATCTGGTGTGTGTGTGTGTGTGTGTGTGTGTGTGTGTGTGTGTGTGTGTGTGTGGAGTGCGGAGTGCAGTAGAGGGGAAGGGGAATAATCATGGCCTCTGAGAGTCTTTTGCCCCGCCCAGCCCCAGGCTTCTCATCAATTCTGGGGTGCCTGATACCCTTTCTCCTACCCATGGGATATTTGTCTTCATAACCATCCCTTCCTAGATCTGGGTGGAGTAGTCAAGGTCCTTTTTGATGAGAATAGCAACTAGGGTGCTAGAGAGATGGCTCAACAGTTAAGGCACTTGCCTGCGAAGTCTAAAGACCTGGGTTTGATTCTCCAGTACCCACATAAAGCCAGATGCACAAAGTGGTGCATGTATCTGGAGTTTGTTTGCAGGCTAGAGTCCCTGGCATCCATTCTCATTTTTCTCTCCCTCTCTTTCTCTCCCTCCCTCCATCCTCTCTGTCTCTCTGCTTGCATATAATTTTTTTTAAAGCCACACATAGTGGTGCATGCCTTTAATCCCAGCACTCAGAAGCCTGAGGTAGGAGGATTGCTGTGAGTTCAAGGCCAGCCTGGGACTATATAGTGAATTCCAGGTCAGCCTGGGCTAGAGTAAGACACTACCTCAAAAAAAAAAAAAAGAAAGAAAGAAAGAAAGTAAAAATAAAAGAATAGCAACTAGGGACTTCTGAGCACCTGCCTTGCACCTTGTGAAGGCATTCTGCTGGGTGGTGTCACCCAATATGTTAGTATTATCATCCTTACATGAGGTGTAAGGTCACATGGCTAGCAAATGGTAGCTCAGGGGTGTGAATCGTGGTTTGTGTAGCTCTGGACCCTTCAGGAAGCCCAGCAGCCACAATGTGGCCCTGTACCCTGTCTGGAATCAGTGGCTTTCCTTTCAAGGAAGAAACTCACTAGGACTAGAGAAGTTGGCCACTCCCTGCCACCTGACACAGAACAGGCACTCCTCAACTGGCTGGTACACGGAGTCAGCGAGCAACTGCTTCAGGTAGAATACATGGGGTCCTATAGACAAATGACTAATATATTGTCTCCTGGCCTGGCATCTCAGGGAATAAAAGGGAAACTGAGAGGGACTGTCCTAAGGTCACTATCAAGCTGATGGCAGAATAAAAACTGAATCTCCAGGAATCAAAATGAGGTCTCAGTGCAGACATCAGGGGTTTTCTCCCCTCCCAAGAACCCCAAGAGTATGGCCCTGACCAGCACTGACTGTCAGCTGTGCCCAGCTTGGTCACTCCTGCCCCTTGTCTCAGGCTGAGACTGGGGAAAGGAGCTGGGGTGCAGCCTAGACCCACTCTCTGAGCACCCCACATCATGGGAACAGCTGGCACTCTGGATGGCTCACTTCAGGGAAGGGCTGCGTGTGCGCAGTGCAGGGCCACCTCATTCTCCATTGTTGACACACCCAGCTCATGTTCAGATAGCAAACATTGAGCCTGAAGAGACAGTCTCATTGGCTGGCAGTATCCTACTCCAAGCTCTCCTCCCTGCCTAAACAGACAGCCTTGTTTATCCTGCCTTCCAGACACCAGGACCTCACTGTCACCTAGCTCCCTTCCCTGTGGGCAACTCACTCCTCTTATTCTGAAAGAATCCTCCTTCGTCGCTGGGAGACCCATGAAAAATCTGAGGACAACTTTTAACTGAAGCAGCACCACTGTCAGTGTTACAGATGAGGAAACAGAGATCCAAGGCGGGGGATGGGGATGCCTAAGGTTCACAGAGCAGGATGACGGAGCTAGTATCCAGCAACTTACTGAGCTGCACGACCTCTTTAACTGGGCATGTGCTGCTGCTTTGGCCAGGAGAGCCCCTCCTCAGTGAAGCCTGACCCACCAAATGAATGGCATCCTCACATTGCCCCATGATTGCCTCCGAAAGTTCATAACACCCCCTGCTCTCTCCTACCTCCAGCTCCCAGCCCAGGACCCCAAGAATATGGCCCTGACCAGCACAGACTGTCAGCTGTGGCCCAGCTTAGCCTCTCAAATCTTGTCCCTGCGTCACTAGCATCAGGGTGAGGCCAGGAGGCCTCAGGGTTCCTGTTCTAGAATCCTAGGAGGCTTCTGAAAAAACCCTGTGTATGTTTGTGTATGTGCATATACATGTTCATGTGTGTGCATGAGGAGGACAGAAGATAGCCTTGCATATCATCCCAGGGTGCCATCCACTTCCTTTGAGACATGGTGTCTCATTGGTCTGGAGCACACCCATTATGCTAGATGGGCTGGCCAGCAAACCCCAGGGATGTGCCTGTCTCCACCTCCCCTGTGCTAGGATTACAGGTACTTACTACTATGCCTGTCAGTTTATGTGGGTACTGGGGATGGGTCCTCATGCTTGGTAAGCAAGTGCTGTATGACTGAACTATCGATAGCTTCTAGCCCCAGGGTATTAAGACATGGTCTCTGGCTGACGAGTGTAGCTCAGTTAGCAGAGTGCTTGCATAGCAAGCAAAAAGCCCTGTGTCTCATCTCTAGTACCACATAAACTGAATGTGGTGGCACTGGAGAAGTGGAAGAAGGAGGATCAGGAGTTCAAGGTCATGCTAGGCTACATATCAAGTTTGAAACCAACCAGGACTTCATGAGACCCTGTGTCAAAAAAAATTTTTAATACATATATTGTCTGGGCATAATGGTGCATGCCTTTGAATCCCAGCACTCAGGAGGCAGAGATAGGAGGATTGCCATGGGTTCAAGGCCAGCCTGAGACTACATAGTGAATTCCAGGTCAGCCTGGGCTAGAGTGAGACTCTATCTCAAACACACACACACACACACACACATACATACATATATACAGGCATGCATTCATACATACATACATACATACATACATACATACATACATACATACATACTTGGGCTCCTTATTTCCCTATGCCTGGGCCCCACTGGGCGCAGCCTTCCCTGGGCTGTTGTGGGTGAGTCATGCCAGGCTGTAAACAACTCTCAGGAGCACCGGCTGTACCACCAAGGCCCTGGCACTCATCCTAGCCGTGCCGGGGGGATCTAAAAGAAGACACGGTGCCCACGCAGCCACGATGGAAAGGAGAAGGTGGAATAGAACCAGGGGGAGGCTTCCAGATCTGGATCCCAACACGTGCACAGAGATCTGTGATGCAGCCCAGCCTCGCAGGCAGGGACCATGAGAATCTGAGGGCTGAAAGGTGCATCAGCAGGTGTTCTCAGAGAGAGGGATCTGCAGCAAAGGGGTGGGGAGCCACTGGGAGCTTAACCGCTATGGGATTATCCAAGCACCTAGTGCGAAGTAAAGACTGCCCAAAACTGGGGGTAGGGGATGGGTAGGTGGCTCATCCTTGACATGCAAGACATTGTACAAGGGCAGAACTTTGGAAAGCTTCCCAGTCACTTAACAGATTGGGGAAACTGAGGTACAGAATGAATTGGGACAGCACAGGGAATAGAACAGAGGCAGGTTCCAAAGCCCCTGGTGCAGGCTCCACTGAGGTGAGGGTGACTCCTTTGGTCTTCAGAAAAGCCTTGAACTCAGCTTTCCTCAAGAGAGCCCACACGAGTGGCCTCAGTTCCATGGTCCTGGGCAGGAAGGTACCGGGCACAGCAGACTTCTTCCCTGTGCTTCTTAGGGAGCTGGCCTCAGGGCACTCAGAGAGACAGCAAGAGGCTCGTGGGTAAAGCCACACTGAGCAGGGAGATCTCCACAACTAAGCACCTTCCATCCCTGTCTATGTATGTGCAGCTGTGGCTTCTGCTCCAGAATGACCTGTCCAAAATGCAGGTTTGGCACCTTCCCAGAAGCAGCTGGCTGGGGCCTCCAGAACAGTTTGGAATAGGAAAATACAGCTGTCTTGCAGCCCACACCGCCTTTCTTCCTCCCCCATTGAGTGCTATGCTGTTCGAAATGCTCCTGCAGTGACTCAGTTTCCCTGGCTTTCAAAGCTTCAGCCACTGCTGGGGTAGACTGTGGTGCTGACATTTCAGAGACTCGTGCTCTGCTAAGTCAATGATAGGCACAGATTACTTCGTTGCTGAATTTGTGGCTGCCTCCTACATAGCCATTTGATAAGCTTTTATTGTCACTTCCCTGGGACGCTGATTCTCTGGAGCCTGAAGCAGCTTGTTTGCTTGGAGCCAGGAGGGCAGCTGGTGGCACAGAGTCCTACTGAAGAGCTGCTGATCGGATGTGGTACCTTAAGCACCTTGCTTGCCCTCTCTGGGCTCCCCTGGAAATGAGTCTTCATAGCATGTCTCAGCTTCTGTATCCAGAGGTCCTTCTCACTGGTCCATTCTTGCAGTCCTGAGCTCAGAACAAAGCAGCCCATTCTTGGGTCACTAGGGAACCCCCTAACCCTAACCCCTGCCCCAAATGATTTGTCACTCACAGCCCCTGGCCTCTCTCCCTGGGCTGGGTCCAGCACAGTCCATAGGTGATCTGTAGTAGATGTCACTGGGCAAGCTGGCCCACATCTATCTCCCTAGCAACAGGCCAAACAGGAGAATTGAATATTCCGGGTCAGATCTAGAGACGTAGCTCAGTTGAGAGAGTGCTTGCCTAGCATGCATGCAGTCCTGGGTTCAATCCTGGGCATTTTATAAATTCAACACTCTGGAGGCAGAGGTCAGAAGATGAGAAGTTAAAAAACATCCTCCGTTACACATCAAGTTTGAGGCCAGCCTGGGCTACATGAAAGACTGTCTCAGAAGGAAGGAAAAGAGGAAGGGAGAGCAGGAGGGAAGGAGGCAGGGGAGAGGGAGGGAGGTTGGTTGCTGGGGAGATGGCTCAGTGGATAAAGCACTTGCTGAGCAAGCATGAGTATGGGTATTTGGAGCCACAGCACTTGCAATCCCGCCATGCCTTCAGTGAGAAGGGAGGAGGAGACAGGAGAACTGCTGGAAACTCGAGGACCAGCCAGCCTGGTGAACTCAGCACTGAACAAAAAGCGATCCTGCCTCAAACCAGGTGAAAGGTGAGAACTGACACCTGAAAGGGGTCCTCTGACCACCACATGAGCATGCCCACACACATGTATGCATAACACATGTAGAAAAAAATAAAAAGAAAGCAAGGAAAGAAGGAAGGAAGGAAGGAGAAAGGTAAAGAGGGAAGGAAGGAAGGAAAGGTTAATTAGTTGAAGGCTGGGGTCCTGGACTATAGAAAAAGGAGGGAGCTGGCTGAGCACTCTGCATCTGTCACTCTATTCTGCTTCCTCACTGTTGACTGAATGTGACCAGCCCTCACTGCCATACCTACCCTGCCATGATGGTCTGTAATCTGGAGTGGTAAACTGAAACAAACCTTTTCTTCCTTAAACTGATTCACGTCAGGTATTTTGTCTCAGCAACAAGAAAGTAACTGATACAAAGACTGAGTTGAGTTCATGACCAGCAAATAGTCAGCTTGACCTTGGTCCCTGGAAGTGTTGGGCCCCATCAAGGGCTCAATGCTCTTATGTAATTCAATCAGCAGAGCCAGGGGAACCTCAGGCAAGATGGAATCCCATGAACATAGGAAAGGGGCCAAGAGAGGAGCTAGGTGTCCCCCAATCACACAGCGTCTGCTGTGGTGAAGCCAGGCCAGGCTATTCTCCAGAGGTTAGAGTTCAAACTTCCATTCCTCCCCTGTGCTGCTCACCCAGGGCTCTTGGCCCACCTGCATGCAGGGGCAGAGAGCAGGTCTTTCAGCATGGGAGAACTGCAGAAATGCTGGTAGAAACTTTTGGATCATATGAATGAAGGCTCTGAGGTCCAGTGTGGGAAAAGCTGACTCAATAGTTAGAGCCCAGTGTGTGACCTGTGCATGTCTTCTGAATTCCAGTGGTTAAGAGGCTGAGGCTGTGAATGGAGTCAGATACATGTGGGTTCAGATCTGTGCTATGCCACTTACTGGCTATGAAGCCTGACTGTTTTGTTTTTACTTGTCTGTTTGTGGGGGGTGGTGTGGTGGGGGTGATGTAAGCAAGTGTTCGTGCCCCCCATGCAGTTGTCTGCAGTGGGGTATGGTTTGCCTGCTGTGGTCAGAGCTCAGCATCTGGTGTCTGATGTCACCCTCCATCATTCTTCTGCCCATTCTTATTTGAGCTAGAATATCTATTTGATGCCAGTCGGCTGGTCGGAGTATGCTGCTTTTCATAAGCTGGGGAGATTTCCTTGTTTCTGCTCCCCTTTGCAGGACTGGGGAGGCAGGTGTGGCCATGCCCAGCTGTTGCTGTGGGATCTGGAGATATGAACTTGAGTGGCTCCAGGCTTCCTCAGGCTCTCATGCTTATCCAGAAAGCACACTTAATGCTGAGGCATCTCTCCAACCCAGACCTTTTTTTGGAGATGTGTAGTGTGAATGTGTGTATTGTGCAAGTGCACATGTGTGCATGTGTGTATGTGTGTATGTGTGCATGTGTGTGTAGAGGTCCAACAATCATACCACCCCCTCTCTATCTCTTGGTTTTTCAAGATAGGGGCTCACTCTAGCCTAAGCTGACCTGGAATTCACTATGCAGTCTCAGGATGGCCTAGAACTCTTGACAATCCTTTTACCTCTGCCTCCAGAGTGCTGGGATTAAAGGCATGCACCACCACACCAGGCTTCCACCTCATTTTTGGAGGCAGGATGTCTCCATGGCCTAGAGCTCACTAATTAGGCTAACCCGGCTAACAGTTAACCCCAGGGATTCACCTGCCTTTGCCTCCCCAGTGCTGGTATCATAGTGTGTGTCACCATGCCTACCATTGCTACCTAAGTCCTGAGGATCAAATTCAGTGTGAGGCAAGCACTTTATTGACTAAGCCTCTGGAGCCTGATTTTGCTCCATAGTCATTTACCTCCTCTGAGCCTCAGTTTCTCCATCTGGGATCTGGGAATAACAGCAATAAGGATTTAATTCAGCAACACGAGTTCTGAGGCAGATTGCCTGATGCCTAAATACATCCTCAATAAACAGAAATGGTTGTCATCACCCTGTACTTTGCTGACTGGTGGGCAGGGGCAAAAGAAATAAATTCTTTTTTCAAAAAAAAATTTTATACATGCATGTGTAGTGCACATAGTGTTGTGTGTGGTGTATGTACTTATGTGTGGATTGTATACCATGTGTGTACATGAGCAGAGGCCAGAGGAGAACCTCAGGTGTCCTACTCTGTTACTCTTCCACATTGTTTCCTTGAGATGGAGTCACTCAGGAGCCTGGACCTGCCATTTTTGGTCAGACTAGACACCAGCAAGTCCCAGTGTTTCTCTCGTCTCTGCTCCCCACAGGACTGGGATTACAGGTCCCTGAGGCCAGGCCCAGCGTTTAACATGGATGCTGCAGATAGAACTCATTCCCTCTCAGGCCCTCATCCTTGGCAGTGAGCACTCATCCTCTAAGTCATCTCTCCAACCCAAGAAATAGTTTTCTCCTACAGTTTTCTGAAAGGAAGGGGAGTCAGCTGCTGTAGAAGAGGGCATCAGGCTGTCCTAGAAAGAATGGCTAGCTGCGTACCCACAGGCCAACCCTGTGCCTCTCTGTTTAATTTGCCTCCTGGTACAGTAGGGAGAGCGTAGCTAAGTGATGACTGATGAGTCAAGCTTGGGGACTGCCCCTTGGACCCAGTGTCATGGCCCTGCCTTGAGGATCCTTCAGGGAGGGGGCCACCGGGCAGGGTTGGACACAAGGTGGGAATGGACCAGGAGCTCCTAGGAGCCAGGACTCCATTAAGCGCCCTGCTTGTGGGACCCATGAGTGACCAGGGCTGCTAGGCATTAGTGAGGGAGCCTACTCCTACCAGGGCCTGAGGGAGGCAGAAGCTCATTAAGGGGTGAAAAGCAGGGCTAAGGCTTCACAGAGCACTTTGTCTACCACCACCTGGCACTTAGTGGCTCCTGCCCAGCCATCCCAACCAGGCATTTAGAAAGGAAGGGTACATTGTGGCTGTTCTCAAGTCCACAGAACCCATCCTGGGCCATTAGCCTTCTTTCTCTACAGAGCCCTGTAACAGAGTCTACTGATGCCTCCAGATTGTGGTATATGAGAGTGAAGTTCTGGGAACAAGAGGCCCTGGCTGGGCACATGGGTACCCAGTCCTTGGGCAGGGCTCTGATACCCTCTCAGGACTGCCAGCTTTCTTCCTGAGGTTTTTCTATGGCCTGTGACCAGTCAGGAAGAAGACAATTGTCCACATCAATCCTTTTATCTCCTGTACACACACACACACACACACACACACACACAGAGGACACACCCTCAACAGCCACACCCCTTCACTGCACAAACTCTGGGGAGGGGCTAGCCAGCAGGACTGTTTTCTAGGGGCTCTTGAAGTCTAGTTCTGGAGGTTATGAGTCTACAAAGCTCTGGACTTACCCATCCTGACCCCATGGAGGAAATGACCGCTAGCAGCCAGAGAGGGAAAACAGGAAGGGCTAGGCTGAGGAGGAAGTCTGAGTGTAGGCCAAGGGAAAGGCTTCATTATCCCTGTTCCAGTGAACTCTACCAAAAATCATTGCTGTGGCCCCAGCCTTGTGTTAAACAAGGGACTGTCCTCGGCTGCATTGGTGGGTCTATCCCCAGAGGCACTGCCCCCACCATACCCAGAGCTCTTTAGGGAGTTTCAGCTCTTGGTAGAGTTGAAAACTGGAGGTGGGGTGGGGTGGGGGAGTCAGAGTCTTTTCAGATGTGACATCTTCCTTTTCTTCAAGAGTCCTCAGCCTATTGGGGTGGGGTTCATCACTCTTCATTCATCTACTGAGCCCTGCCTCCTCTGCCTAGGGAACAGGTACAAAATACCAACGAAACAGTGCATCCATTACTTCACTTTTACAGATGAGAAAATGGGCCTGAGGACCAGATTCCACAGCAAGTAAGTGATGTTGGAGAATTCCAATGCTGGCTGCCTGACTGCAGAGCCCTTGCCAGTCACTAGGATATGAAAGAAAAAGACCTCCGCTCCCCCTTCAAAAAAGAGCCAGGGTGATGAGAACTCAGCCAAGTCAGGAAGTAAGTCCTAGACTTGGAGGTAGGCAGCTAGCTTGGTCCTGGGATGCTAGCTACCAACCCTCGCTCCCTCCATCCATCCCTTCACCACTGCCTCCTCCCCCCCTCCTGTTCCTCACTCAGAGGCTGACCTTGTTTCCCACTCCCTGAAGACAATCCAGTCTCTCTGAAGTACTTCCAGATTTGAGTGGGCACAGTGCTCCCACCAGCATCTGCACCCCCACATTCTGCCTCCTGAATTCTGGAGAGATGTTCCCATGCTTCTCCACACTCAGACATGAAGCCCAACCCCTGTGCTCTGCTCGAGGACATTGTTCTAGCGAGTCACCCCACATCACCAGTCCCTCCTTCTCCACCCATCATCCCCATCCTGTCAGTGAACAAACTGTTTTTCCTCCCCTCTCTCTCAGCCCGTTCTGGATTCTGACTCTTCCCCTGCCAGTGTCCTTGTTTCCTCCCAGAGTTATCCTATCAGCTGTTACCAGAGCCTCTCTTCCAGTTCTTTCTTAAACCCACTCATCTGACTTTTGTCCCCACCGCTCCATCAAAGATGGCCCCATGAAGATTTGCATAGGCCTCTGCATTGGTCAATGTCCAACCTTCCTGCTTCTTACTGTTTGGAACCATTTGGCATAATGTAGCCTTCCTCCCCTCCCCCCCACCCACTCTGCTGCCTGGAGTCTTCTACACTGCTTGGCTTTCCCTTCTTCCCTTCCCTTCTCTTCCTTCTTTCCTTTCCTTTCCCTCCCCTCCACTCCCCTTCTCTTCCTTTTCCACCTCAAACTATTCCTTCTAACTGCTTTTTTTTTTTTTTTGCTGTTCTTTATCTTTTCTCAGATGGCACTAGACACTCCAAGTGTAGTTTTTCCTTCATTCTCGATCCTGGTGAGCCCTCCATTTTCATGGCTTTAAATGGCATTTGTATGCTGATGGCTCCCAAATCCACAGCTCCAGCCTCAAGTTTCCATTCATCCATGTGACATCTCTCTGTTCTAGACAACTCAAGTGCAATGCGGGCAAAGCTGAGTTCAGGCTTCCCTCCTGCAACTTGCTCTATTAAGTTTATCCTCCATGAGATACTATCTGCCTCAAAGGGGCAAAAAAATGGCTCTTAGGGAACAAAATCATCTTAACTCTTACAATGGTTTGTGGCTGGTCAAAGCACATTACCATGTATGAGCAATAACTTTGGTATTAAAGTTCTTTAAGAAGGGACACCTTGGGAAAAAGTTTTTAAAGTCTCCTTGGGGGTGGGTGATAACGAGAAAGGATTGGGAAGGAGGGTGGCTGGAACGGGAACTTCTCCTGTCAGCCATTGGCAATCCCATCCTGCCACTGCTCAGGCCAAAACATTCCAGGCTCTCTCACCTCCTTCCTTCTTGTTACAGCCCACATCCAACCCATCAGGAAACCCTGTCAGTTTTGACTCCAAAATAGATCCACAATCCGCTTCCCCCAGGCATCCAACCACCATCCTCTCTCACCAGATTATCCCAACAGCATCCACTTGGTTAACTTGCATTCTCTCAGCTCCACATATAACCACAATGGCTCTGAAAGTCAAAGGAACTCAGCGCCCGTCCTTGCTCCTCACAAAACACTCTGTGGCTTTCTGTCTCCCAAACTCCTTGTTGAGGCACACCTTCCCCACTCGCCCCTTTTTCTCTTACCTTTTCTGTCTCTCCCACCCCTGGCTAAAATCTCAAGTTCCTTTGATGTCCCTCAGTGCCTCCCGTCACAATCTCAGCTTGGAGTCTTTACCCCCTTTTATCTGTCCCTGGTCCACCATTTCCTACAGGATGACAGGGCCAAGTCCCTCCCTTCCCTCAGGCCCACTCAGATGTCCAACCATCTTTATGTTGCCTTGGACCTTCAGCATTGCAGATAACCTTCACTTCTAACCCATCTCTTACTCCCCTAGCACTCATGTCTTCTAGTCTGTGCTACAGTGCATTCTTGGGCTTGTTGCTGCTTCCTCTCCTGTCTCCTGTGCTAGCTCTCCTCTGCTAGTGTGCCAGCTTAGTGAGGGCAGGAATCTTTGTATTGGATCCTGCTATAACCCTAGCATGACCATAGTGCCCAGAACACAGTAGGTATGCCTGATATATCATAAACCTTATCTTGGCCTCCTGTCATATCTTCCCGCCCAGACACCATCATGGGTTCCCACCTCTGTGCCTACCTACCATTCCCTTCTGAAATGTGTGCATTCCTGTCCACCTAGCACCATCCTTTGGCAAGCATTTTCTTTTGAGACTGGGTCTTGTGTATCCCAGGCTAGTCTCCAACCCACTTTGTAGTCAAGAATGACCATGAACTTCTGATTCTCCCGTCTCCATCTCTGAGATTGCATCGTACCCAGTTTTATGAAGTGATGGGGATCAAACCTAGGGCCTCATGAATGCTAGGCAAGCACATATGAGTACATCCCCAAACCCATTTGAAAAGTTCTTTCATAAACCTGTCAGAGATTACACCAACGCTCTGTTCAGTTCAGAAAGAGAATTTGAGCTTCTGCTGAGGATCCATGGGAGGTTCTGAGCTGAAGACCAACATGGCTCCACTCCTGCTTTAGTACCCATAGATGAGCAGATAGGAAGGGAGCCAGGCTGGAGACTGGCAAGGAGCCAGGGAGCAAGCCCCTGGGGCCAGGCGGGAGATTAGGGCAGTAGGGGGCTGGGAAGGACTGATGGGCAGTGAGGAAGGGCAGGACTTCTCATCTGTTGTAGTTGGAATTGGAAATGTTCCCACAGGTTTTGAATGCCTGTTCCCCGGGTGGTGATAGTACTGTGGAGGGCTGCAACACCTTTACAGGTAGAACCTAGGTGCTGAAAACACATCACTAGAAGTGGTCTCTAGTTCTGGCTGTCCTCTATTTCCTAGTCCAGTGCTATGTGAAGAGCTCATCGCACCCTCACTGTCCCGGATCCAGCTGGTCTGCCATGCCTTCCCTGCTACAATGACTGAAATCCTGTGAAACTATGAGCTGAAAGAAATCTGCACTCCTATAAGTTGTCTTTCCAAGTTTCTGGTTATAGCTATGCAAAAGCAACTAATATGCAATCAATGAAATGTGCTTGGTAAAAGAACACAAAAGTAGGGACATGGCAAAGGTCTCTGCTTTATAGGATTGGTGATGGGGGTGATGATAACATTGGCCAAGTGCAGGGAATGGGGGCAGAAACTTCTCCCCTATTACAAGCCCTTTTTACCAAGGACATTTGGTACCCCAAGACCTATGAGAATTGGGAGAGGAACACCTCAGGGGAATGCAGATCTTGGACTGGGTACTGAGAAAGAGGTCCACATACAAGTCTTCTCTAGAAACCAGGCTTGATACTGTGCTCCAGGATTTACAGGGGAACTGCTGAAATGTCTTCCTGATCTTCTTTGACCAGAAAGATAAATAGAACAGGAAGTGGCCTTTGTGACATGTATTGTCATCTCAGCTTAGCCCAAAGTGTGAAAAGTAGGAGAGAATAAGAGAGTGTGCCCTGATCAGACACTGTCCCATGAATTATCTCACCAGGGGCCCAGAGAATCTCAGCTTCCAACATCTTTATGCAAGGGGAGAAACAGAGGATCAGAGAGAGGAAGAGAAAGAGAGAGAGAGAAAGAACTGTGTTGCTGTAGGGAATGGATGATTTTCCCCAAGGTGGGGGAATGTAAAGCTTCATGGATAGATAGACTTACCTGGTCTAATAATATCAATATATTTATATAGCTCCTTTCTTCCAAAGAGTTCAGAGTAGTGTATGTCTTATGATCTCATTTGTCCCTCTGGGTGGATGACAGGGCCACTTTGTGATGTAGTTATGAAAATGTCATGTCTAACTGTCCTTTTCCTCTCTAGTGTCAATTATGTTCCCTTTCTTCCCCAGGCCCTTTCATTCAGCAAAGATTCATGAGGCTTGTGCTGGATGCAAGACACCTGGCATTTGGGAAGCTTCTGGATCTCCCAGGGCTAAAGTCACTGTTTTGTCTTCTATGATCCCAGAGAACTTGGTTCATACCTGGGTTTGTGTACACTGCACTATTCCATCCTGAAGGGTAAGGCTCAGTCTTTCTTATGTGAGCTTCAATAAACCACTATGACTAGGCCAAAGCCTAGTGCATGCGTGTACATATGCATGCACAATTAAAATGTTTTGTTAGAAAAGCCAGGCATGGTGGTTGGCACTTGTAATTACAGTGCTGGGAGGGCAGAGACAGGTGGATTCCCAGAGTTCAGTGCACTCCAGACCATTGAGAGACCCTATTCTCCTAAAAATAAAGTAGGATGGACAACCGAACTCCACCGAGTGGACCTGAGTTGATGGGGGCACCCAAGCTGGAGACAAATCACCTCAAACTCACCATTTAGAGCCCTAACGCAACCTCTAAAGAAGTGGGATGATGAACAAAACAGCTATTCCCACAGCAAGGCAGAAATCCTAAGGAAGGATAATGGAGAGAGGCACCAAGGGTGCCCAAAATTGTCCAAAACACAAATCCAGAGACTCTTAAAAATCTAATAATTATGCAAAATTCAAACTCAGGGAAATTTGCAGAAGAGGTGGCGGAAAGAATGTAAGAGCCATTGGGGGGGGGTGAATATCTAATGCATAAAAGGGAATGTCATCCTGGTTTTAATGGTTTTCTCTAATAATTTATGATACTAAGCATATTGTTTTGTTAATATATATAATTTTATTCCAATAAAAGACATTTAAAAAATAAAGTAGGTGCTCCCAGTGCAATATGGAATTAGAGAACTTCACACCATTGAGAGACCCTGTCCTCCCAAAGATAAAGTAGGAGCTCCCAGTGCATTGTGGGATTAGAGAGATGCATTAAGCATTTCCACCAGAGAAAGACTGCTGAAGTACATTTGGGCTACACAGAGAGAATTCTGCTTCACCTGGGACTATAAAGGATGACTTCCTGAAACGGTAGCTTGACAGATGGGCTTCAATAGAAACTCAGAAACAGGTTTTAGGTAAAGCAGGGAGGGAACTGAGCACACAAGTGAGGTGAGGTGCCTGATCCCAGGGCTACCAGGGGCCACTGAAGGTCCCTGGGGGCTGAGGAGCAAGAGGCTTAAACAGATCTGAGGCTGGGGAAGTGAAAGTCACAGAGGGGGGAAGACTCAGGAGGAGGCAGGTAGGCGAGGAGCCATGGCTGAGGTGCAAGGTGAGAGACTGAGTTTAACTTGGGTCGTGGCTGTAGAGACTGAGAGAGGGCGAGAAGCTATGCAGAGCAAAGGATCTGCCTGGATGAGGGGGAAGCGGGTTGGAGAATCTGTGAAACAGATCTGGGGCTTGGGAGAGTTAATGAGGCCTTCCTGGGTGGGTGGCTGTCATCTGGAGGGGGCTGCTTTCCCCCGGAAGGGAATGAGTTCTCTCCACCTAGGCGGAGATGCTTCATTAAGAACGCAGATGCTGGGCTCAGGAGGGAGGTCAAGGCCCCAGAGATGGGGCTGAGGTGTGGGAGTGAATGAGATTACAAGGAGAGCAAAGGAAGATGAAGGCTGAGGACAGACCCTTGGGGGCCACCCACAGTTGGGACACGTGGGAGCAGGAAGATGGGGGACCCAAGAGGCAATGGAGCAGTCAGAGAAGTGGGTGGGAGTCGTCTGTTTGTTCTCCTTCCTCACCATGGTGTGAGCTTCTGCTCCCTCTCACCTCCATGTGCAGGACTACAGGTGGCTGAGAAACTGTCTCTGGTGCCTGCCCAGCCTTCCTGAAGGCTCTGGGGGGTCACAGGCAGAGCAGCTCACCTCCCCACCCCTCCTGCTGGCCCTCAGGTGGGTCATACCACCTCATTTGCTCAGGCTCCTGGGCTTCCTTAAAAGGATCGCAACAGGATCTCCTTTTACAGGTTGCTGTGACTATTGAGTAGGATAATGTGTATTATGCACTTGGCACTCAGGCCAGGCAAGCCCTCAGAGCACAATAAATGCTCACTGCTGCTATTATGCTTATTACAGTGGGTTCTGGCTCTGGGTCTGGCAGAGTCAAAGTGCCCAGCAGCCCTTCTGGAGGCCTTAGTGAAGGAGGGGGCTAGTGATCTGCACTCATCTCCCTCCTGGAGTGCTGGGGGCCTCTCCTGACACCCTCGAGAACCCAGAGCCGGGGATGGCAGAAGTAGGACATCAAATCTCCCTAAATTGATAACCCCAAACTGCCACCTGCTGAGGGATACAGAACCCCCCCCCACACACACACACCACACACACTGCATTCTTCAACTTTAGTTAGGGCATGGGAAGCCACCCAGTCCCAGGTTTGGGGCTCCTTCCAGTGTGTCTTGCCTCTTAGTTCTGTGCATGGGTCCTCTCTTCCTAAAAGCAGTGACTGTGTCCTCTCTGGTCACAAGCAAGCTCATCCTCTAACCTGGAAACAGGTCCATAGATCCCATGGGCCTGCTGGCCTGTATCCTCAGCTGTGTAGGAAGCAGAGGCATGGTCCAGGGGCACTAACACCCACCCCGTCCTACCTAGACCTGGTAAGTGGATCCATGACCCTCTTACAGACCAGGTGGAAGTCAGCTGACACTCGAAGGCCCCATTAACTAGGCCACTGCTGGGTATGGGAGATGGAGACTGGAGCTGACCAGCTTATGTCTCTGGGGGAGGTGGTGGCAAGGGTTAGAGCTTTGAACAAACCACAGAAGGCTTCTGCAATATCAAAAAGAGCTCTTAGAGGCTAATCACGCGGGGGAAAGGGGCAGCTGGTGAAAGAGGCTCTGCTTGGTTCCTATCAGTGGAGGATCAAAAAGCATTTGGTCAAAGAACCTTTAAATACCTTGAAAGGCAGGTGAAGCCGGTTCAATGGGTTCCAAGAAGGATTAAAACGCCAGTCTGAGCTGTAGACAGGCTGGCTCCAGCCACAACAGTGCTGGGGGAAGGAGTCATGGAGGCAGGAGGGGAAAATGGCAGAGAAAGATTCCCTAGTCCACCTTCTGCATGACCCAGAGTCACTGTGAGGAGGGTGAGGAGGGCAGAAGGCTGGGTTCAGGCTGTTAGAGTTGGAAGCACCTACCTTGTAGGCCTTTGAATCAGGTGTTTTGTTTTTTTTCTGGAACCTGTAGAGCACGCCCTCAGCGACAGACAAAAGGTATCTATGTTGTGTCAATACTTTTCTGCTTCCTATGACCAGAATGGTAAACTGAGCCTCAGAAAAATTGAGGGATTTACCTAAAGTCCCTAAACTCGGCATTAGCAAGACAAGGAGCATCTACAGGGCCTCAGGCAGTCAGTCCCTGGCATCCCAGAGCTTCCCTGAGGCCACCCTTCTGATGGAGGCTGCAGCTGTACCTGGCAGGGCCTGCTAGAGGAAGGGACACCAGCTGTAGTGGTTACTTTTCTTGGTTCTGCAACAAAATACCAGACAAAAGCAGCTTTGAAAAGAAAGGCTTTATTTTTGCTTACAGTTTGAGGTTATTGCCCATGGCAGGGAAGGCTTGGTGGTGGAGCATGAAGCAGCTGGTCACAATGGAGGGAGGAAGAGTGATGCTCTCCTAGCTCTTTTTTATTCAGTCAGAGACCCCAAACCATGGAACGGTGCCCCTCATATTTAGGGTGGGTCATCTCACCTCAGTTAACCTAATCTAGAAACTCCCTCACAGACATGCCCAGAGACATGTCTCCTAATTGATTTCAGACCCTGTCAAGTGGACAATAAAGATTAACCATTAAGGGGCTGGAGAGATGGCTCAGCAGTTAAGGCACTTGCCTCTAGTGCCTAAGGCCCCGGGTTCAATTTCCCCGTACCCACATAAGCCAGACCCACAAGGTGGTGGCCCTGGTGTTCTCTCCCCCCTCCTCTCTGTGTATTTCTCTGCTTGAAAATGAATAAATAAAATATTTTTTTAAAAAGATTAACTATCAAGAGCTGAGTATGGTGGTGCCTGCCTTTAATCCCAGCAGTCGGGAAGAAGAGGTAGCAGAATCACCTTGAGTTCGAGGCCACCCTGAGACTACATAGTGAATTCCAGATCAGCCTGGGCTAGAGGGAGACCCTACCTCGAAAAAAAAAAAAAAGATTAACCACCAAACCAGCATCTTTGGGGACAGTGAAATGTCAGTCAGCAGGGCTGAGCCACTAATGTGGGGCATCCTGGTGACCATGGAGAAGAGAGAATCTGACAGAATCAGAATGGGGAGGAGACAACAGGGAGAATGGGGTGGGGTTTCTGGCAAGAGACTGTTTCTGGCCCTGCAACAGGCTCTGAGAAACCCTTAAGGGACTGTGACTCTGCATGTCAGCTGGATCAAGGTTCTGGGCGCCTTGGAGTCACTTCCAGGGAGCCAGGACAGGCACCTCGCCATGTCTTTAGTGTATTTTCACATCTCTGTGATTCATTTATTATCCCAACGATATGGATAACAAAGCACGCCTAGGGATGTCAGAGGCCCATGCCAGACAGGTAGAGAAACTGAGGCAGGACCAGAACACAGGTCTGCTCTCCTCAGGTGATGACACACATCCTTACTCCTGAGGACTAGGCCTTCAAAGCAGAACCCGGCAGGAGTGCCACAAGGCTGAGCTTGGAGTTGACGATGAGATGTGGTGGCTCCCAGGTCTAGAGAAGCGAGGATAGTTGATCAGCAAGTTCTGTGTCACCTCCACTTGATAAACAAGCACAGAGAAAGCTATAGCTGCCTTCAGGGCCCTTGCTGTCCTGACCTTTGGGGGGGCAGGTAATGACATCTGGTTGTTTACTTACTTGTCTAGGTGTGTTCGTGCCTTATTTTTTGAGACAAGATCTCTGACATTGAACCCAGAGCTCACTGACTGAGCTAGACTAGCTAGCCAGCTAGCCCTAGGGATCCTCTTCTCTCTGCCTCCCAGTGCTGGGATTACAGGCATGCATTGCCATAACTGCACTACCACACCTGGCTTTCACATGGGTTCTGGGGATTTGAACTCAGGTCCTCGTGCTTGTGTGGCAAGCACTTTACCCATTGAGCCCATTTGTTTTGGAGACAGGGTCTCTTACAGCCCAGGATTGTTTTGAACTCTTGATCCTCCTGTCTACCTTCCCAAGTATAAGAATCACAGGCATGGACCACCACACCTGACTAGCATCTGTAATTGTATGCTTTTACCCTTCTACAGGCTCTGGGCCTCTGCAGAAAAGGAGGGAGCAGTTTGGGGGAGAGGGATGCTGCAGGGACTGGGTGGCAAATCAGTACTGGCTACAGGACTGGCACATCTGTGGACTCTGGCATGGCCGGCATGGCTGGTGTCAGCCCGAGTCTCTCAGCACTTGGATGGCAGCAAGGAGCGAGGTGTGTTTGTTCTGTCACATGCACTCGTGCAAACAGCTTTCTCAGCATTTTTATTAATAATTCATTCTGGAGCTCGGTGGGCGGGGTGAGGGGACAGGAGCTGTGTGGAGACCATGCTGGGGAGAGGCTGGGGGACCCAGAAGCCCTGCCTCCTCTCTGTGACCTAGCAACACAGTCTGGTGGCCTCAGGGGCCCTATTTGGGAAAGTAGAGGCCTGGCACCTGCTCCCGAGGGACAGAACGTCCCTCCCTGCAGCCAACCCAGGACACCTGACTCCGATGATGGCACCAGATGGGGAAACAGGCCTGAGGGGTCCATGGTATGTAGCATGCCAGTCCTTGGAGAGCCAGGAAGCAAATGCTTCCTGCTACGTCATGGAACCCAGGGCCCAGAGGCCCAGGGCGTCATGGAATGAGAAGGCCTCTCAGAGGTTACCTCCATGGGGGCTGGAAGGGGAAGTATAATGCCAGATGCCCAGTCCCTCGCCTACAAGGGCCTGAGGTCTGGGGCAGTGATTCCAATCCTCCTCAGGTCCTTTCTCTGAGGCCTTTGATCTCCCTCGACTCCATTTCCTGTGCCTGCCATAGGGCCCAGAGTGCTCAGGAGGCAGGAACTCCCAGCTGGCTGGGCTCACAGGATGCTTTGGCCTGAAAGAGTAGCATTTAAATGGTTTGAGGTGAGACGTCTGAAAGAACTTCCCCAACAAGCAAAACACGAGAACTAGAAAATACGTGGTATCTCTCTTCAGGATAAACAATAATAATGACACTCAATATCAAGGATAAATTATGTGCCTCAGGTATTATTTAAGTGCTTTAATTGTATCATCACTTTTAATCCTGCAATGTCAAGGAAATATGCATTGTTATCCTTGTATGGAATGAAGAAACCAAGGCCAGAGGTGTCTGTATGCGCAGGGTAATTTGAGCTATGAATAGCAGAGTCACTTAAATCTGTATTCCTTCCTCTTTCCGATGCCTCTGTATCCCCTAAACAAAGTTACTGACACCCACAGAAAAGGGATGTTCAAAGTCTTTCTTGAAACAGACAAGAAATCCAAATCCACCCCAAGATTTCCAATGCCCTGAACCTTAGTCTGCACAAGGCTGGCTCATGGGTTTATCTAGTATGTCTGGGGAACTGTCCTGCTCTGATGTTCTAGAACTATGGTTGTCTCATGGCTGCTAGGAGAGAATAAAGCGAGAGTTTTATTTTTACAAGGGACAGGCTATAAACTCTGACATCAGCAGACACTGGACAGTCTCATGAGTCTCAAAGAGGTTGGCAAAAGTCTGGGAATTAGACCAAAGGCTCCTCCATGTCCTTTGCCAGCTCCCTGAGTTGTGAGTTCTGGAGCCATTGGCTTCCTTGGTCTTCTCTAGGAGCCTGGCCTTCACCTGAGGAGGTGGCCTGGGTTATCTATCTGATTTCCTCTCCATCACTTCTCAGAGACTAGGAGCTTGTAGATGTCCAGTAAAGACTGTTGAGTTGCAGTGGTGAGGGCTTCCAGTGTCCCTATTCCCTGCTCTGGGGTTGGTGGGAGGGATCTGGGGTGGGGGTGTCCCGAAGAGGAGCCCTCTCTGGTGCTCACTGATGGCTGAGGTGGTATGTGGATGAGAGTAATGTACTCTTAGCTCTTTCCAGAACAATGAGAGCGAGCGGTATGGGAGGAAGAACAAGGGAAGACTGGAGACCCTAGAAACCCAGCCTATTGGCTTTCTGGGGTTTTGATGGGTGTCAAAGTGGGCTGTGGCTAGGTCTTGGACTTGGGGCTACATATGGGTGAGGACAGCTGCAGGGTGTGCTCAGAATGGCCCTTGACCACAAGGTTGAAGGGCTGCGATTTCTGGCCACCTAGAAATTGCAGGCTGTAACCCACACATGCCTTTTTTCCTTCCATTTTTAATTAGAATATTCAATCCCAGGAAATCTGTTCTCCACCGGAACAGTTGTTGAGAAGGTTTCTGGGGGAATTTCCTTATCTGTTTCTCAACAGGAAAAACTGTGGGTGGAGGTGAATGTATGTGTGTGTTGGAGGGTAGCCTCTATGTAAGTTCCAGGAGATGATGTATGCACACGTGGATGTGTGTGTGGGGGGGGGGAGTTAGCCTCTATGTAAGTTCCAGGAGGTGATGTATGTATGCATGGATGTGTGTTGGGGGAGGGGGTTAGCCTCTATGTATGTTCCAGAAGGTTATGTATGTAAGCGTGGATGTGTGTGTGTCGAGGGGTAGCCTCTATGTAAGTTCCAGGAGATGATTATGTATGTGTGCACATTCACACATGATGGGGGAGACATGGGACAAAGGTTGGTCCCTGAGGGTGCTGGCTGACTATTGCCATCTGGGAAGGTGGAGGTGTGGCCTGGCATGATTCACACTGTATAAAACCAGATCAGTGTCTTTCTGGGATGACACTAGACATCTTTGATGCTGGAAAGGCTGGTTTTCCTGTGAACCACATTGATGGAAGATGCTTCCATTCATGACCCAAGGATTTATAACTCCCCTGCCTACCTCCCACAGTACAGGACAGCACATGCACTTCAAGAAGGGTCTGAGGGAGGGGGTTTTCTCTGTGTGTGTGGGGGGGGAGGGTATGCCAGGAAGCCTGGTACCTGATACCACCAATGGTTTCATTCCAGGCCTTTAAAGTCCATGGGACATGATTCTATCCCCTCCCTGCCCCAGGATCAAATTGGTCTGATTTTATAGAGAACGAAATGGAGTTTGTCTGATTTGGCCTGTGCTGAACTGGAACAGGGACCCCGAGGATCAAGGGTCAAGAGAGCCTGTTAATCCCAGCACCAAGGAGGCTGAGGTAGGAGGATCACCATGAGTCCCAGGCCAGCCTGGGCTACAGAGTGAGTTCCAGCCACTTGGGCTAGAGTGAGACCCAGCCGACTGAAGGTGAGAAGGGGAGGGAAAAGGAAGAGGGAGGAGGAGGAATTTCATTCCTATCAAGGAGGGTCAAAGAAAAAAGGGGGAGAACCTTGGGAAGAACACCTTTCACTGGAAGAGGCCGAAAAGTTGGCTTTCTTTTCTCTTGGGGCTGAAGTAGGTGGGAAGGCTCAATCCCAATCCTGTCCTCTCGCACTGTGCTCGAGAAAGACCAGATTGGCTGACCCAGGCCCAGCACCGGCAAAAATAAAAATTAAAACAAAACTCCATTCCTGGTTTTGGCACCCACCAGCCCGTCTTCTCCGGGCTGCCAGGGTGTGGAGTTTGAGCGGCCACCAAGAGGAAAACACGGAGTGGATCTCCACGCCTTTCGGAAGGGATCCAGAGGACACCTCGGAGAAGGTGGCCGGCTAGGCGACCCCGCGCGTGCCAGGCTCCCGCCATCCGCGGTGCCCTGGCTAGGTTGGCGGCGCAGTGGGGCCGGACCCCTCAGGCTCCGAGAGCCCTGCCCTAGGGCACCGCGGTCCTCCCCGCGGGGGTCCGTGAGCGGGCGGGGCGCGCGGGGCGGCGGCCGTGCCCTCGGGGCGGCTCCGGGCTGCAGTGCGGCTCGCGGCCGGCAGCGGGCGCAGGCGGTGGCGGTGTCCGCGGCGCTCGGGCGGGCGGGCGGGCGGGCGGCGCCGGCGGTGCCCCGGGCGCGCTCACACACGCGCTCACACACACACACACACACATCCACGCCGCCTCCCTCGTACACACTCACACACGCTCCGGCGCGCACACGCGGCGCGCAGGCCGGAGGGAGGAGGCTCCGCGCGGCTCGGCGGCGGCGGCAGCGTGCTCGGCGGGCGGCCGGGAGGGCTGGCGGGCGGCCCCCGCTCCCCGGCTCCGTGGCTCGGTGCAGCCCGCGCGGCCCCGGTCTTCGGACCCGCCCCCGGGGGTCGCCCGGCCCCATGCCCTGCAGTGGCGGCAGTACAACGCGCGGCCGCGGGCGGCTCTGAGGAGCCCGGAGGGTGCCGACGACGAGGGGACCATGTACCGGGACCCGGAGGCGGCCAGCCCAGGTAAGCGCGGCCCCTTGCGGGGCCGGACGGCGGCTGCTGAGGATGCCGTCTCGGAGCCCCAAGCCTGAGGCTGCTGTCGGCTGGAGCCGCACGGGCTGCACCCCCTCCAGGGTCATTCCAGCCCCGGGGGTGCGGGTTTTAGCGACGGCGACTGGGACTCCTCCGACCCTGCAGTCCGGACCCTGCCAGGCTTGGAGCCAGGGGCCGGCTTCGCAGTGTCCCCACAAGGACCTCCCCCCCCCCATACACACACCCCAGCAGCCCAAGGACAACGTGTGTGGCGGAGCGAAGAGCCCGCTGCCCCCGCGGGAGCCGGGCAGTACCCTCAGAGGTACCCTTCGGCTTTCCAGCACCAGTGCCCCAGGGGTGCCAGCGCTGGAGGACCCCAGGGCAAAAGGATCCTGGACGCTTTGGGCCGAGATTGTGGGCACGGGGGAGCGGAGTGGCATCTGCGGTGCCAACTGTGAATTGAGAGGGTTCCAGGGGGGCTGGTGGGAATCTGGTGCAGCGGCAGGGCAGCTGGGGGGGTGGGGAACCGCAGGAGCAGTGAAGGGGGAGGCAGGGGTACCTGAAGGGAAAGCGCAGCGGCTGATGACAGTGAGGATGCTGGGGCAATGTTCTCCTAGTCTTGAGGAGGGGGAGCAAAGAACCCCAAACTCACTCCAGTCCTGTTAGGGAGGAAGGGGGAGGGGCCGCTCCCCTTTGCCTTTTTTCATAGGGAGTGGCCTGGGAGCCCACTGTCTGCTTAGCATCCGCGGAGCCCAAGCCAAGCATCTCTTCTTCCTTCCATCCTCGGGAAATTGCTCTGCCATTTCCTCCTTGGCTCCTAATGCCTCCCCCACGCAGTGCCCACCTGTAGGCAGGTCCCCTGCAGCTTCTGCCCAGGCTTAATCCCAGTTCCCACCTGGGGAGCTCCCCCAGACTCAGCACCCACCCCGTCTGCCAGTTCTGGCTTGAGGGTCTCAGTGGGCTGTTTGCCAAGGCTGAAAGCATGACTTGAGCCTATGACCTATTCCTACAAGAGTCTCTGGGCTCCCTGATGTGGTCCCCAGGCTAGGACAGGTTCTGGGGAAAGGACCAGCTTTAAGACCCTCTACACAGGGGCCTCTGAGCCTCTCCAGGGAAAGCTGGTGGGCACTGGCTTTGCCCACTCATTCCCAACCCACCCCACTCTTTCTTTTTGCCCTCAAGAGACAGCTTCAGCACCCCACTGTTTCCTTATGAACCAGCTTTCCCCCTATGGGTTCCTTTCAGTCCAAGTCCACTGAGCACGACCTACTGGGCGCCAGGGCATTGTGCTCACTCAGCACTTGGGTCTGAGGAACAAGGAGATGCAGTCTCCTTCTCTAGAACCTCATGTCCTTCTCTGAATGTCCTCTAGGTGTGGGCTGAAGGGATATTACCTGTGGGGAGCCCTCCCATCTCTGTCTGGACCCAGATCACCTACCCTGGCATCTTCCCCAGGAGGGGCCAGCTTCCTGCACTTGGACCAAGGGCAGGACATTCTCTTGCTTGGTTCACTCTCAGAAGCCAATAGTTTAGTTCAAAGCCCACCTCCGGGGAATGAAGATGGAAAGGTGTGCAGTGGGCACACTTGCATCCTTCTGCCCTGCCAGACTCACTGTTCCCTACTCCTTGCTATTAGACCCACTTGCCTGGGGCTATGCCTTTGTCCCCTCTCCCCCTCCCCTTTCCTCCCATGCTTGGACATCATGACATCACCACTCCTCCAAGGACCTCTGCCCTCTCAATGGAGGCCAACTTGATGTGCTTGGCATCTTCTGGGCAAAGGACCTGGACTCCAGTGCTGCCCCTGGCAGGCTGGCAGCCCCTGAGCCTTTCCTCCCCTTTGCTCATCTTGCCCCTTGGAACTGCAGGGCCCCACCAATGCCTGTGGCTGGGTAACTCTGACTGGGAAGGGAGCTTGCCTGAGGTTGACATCGCTCTGATGTGGGCACTGGGCTGGTAGAGGCAGCAATAAGCCAGAGAGGACAGAGACTATTTGGATACAACTCCTACAGGGATCTCTGGGAGGAGGGGGGAATGCAGAGACATTAGGGTGGCGTCTGTGCCCACTGGTATCCCTGCCCACTTCTTATAATCCCTATAGCTTCAAGTTAGACTCTTATTCCCAGAAGCTCCCCCAAGGTCTCCTAGACTCTGCTACCTACAGCCAGGGTCCTGTGTCCCCCAACTTCTGCCCACCCATGATTCTCCTTTGCCTAGCACCAGGTAGAAGAGAGATATGCAAATTAATTCCTGTGTGACTTAGGCCAGTCCCTCCTCTGTCCTTTGCACCCCTTCCCAGAGTCAGCACCCCAGTACCTCTTACAGCCTTGTCTCATCCCCTTCCCAGAAACACCTGTGACCCAATGCTGCTTTAGAAAAAGAATAAAATCTTCTGTCTTCTCCTGGCCCAGGTCGACTCCAGAGTATCCCGTGGTACTGCCTCTGGCCACTCACTCTGCAGGTCCTCATAGGGCTCAGCCTATGGCTAAGACCTAGCCTGACAGGTGCTGTTCCCTCATCACCTGAGCCCCTGTCCCCCCAGGCACTACTACTTGTGTGTATTATTAAGAAAGAGACTGTGGGAGAAAACAGGACCAGTTCTCTCCGATGCACGCCCATGGGCTACTGCTCCCTACTCTGTCTAGCATCCCCTGCCATCTCTGCAGCCTCCTCTGCCCTCTCCCTTTCTTCAGCCTTCATCTTCTGAGCATCCCGAAGCTGGCAGTCCATCCCCAAGCTGGGCAAGGCCTCAGCAGGCCTGCAGGGGTCAGCGTTGCAGTGGGCAGGCAGGACGGCAGTAAGGAGGAGGAGGGAGGGAGAGGTGACCTTGCGGTGAGCCAGTGAGCAGGGCCAGAGAAGGAATAGCTGGGAGAGAGGTCAGGTCCTGAGGGCTGCCTACTAGGCCTTCTAGGAGCTTATCACCACCACTGCTGGCAGCAGGGCTCTGAGGGAGACTCAGTTGTCCCACCTGTTAATGGGCTGTGTCCCTACAGACACTTTTGTCAGGCAGATCATTCCTGGAGGGGAAGGAGGGCAGCAGGCTCCACATACTACAGGGGGCCTAGAGGATTCACGAGATTGTCCAGGTTGAATTTGCACACCCTGGGCACAAGAGTGGGTGGAAGGGTATGTATGAGGCCAGAGTTAGAGGTATGGGCTGAAAGGAAAGATTAGGGCTATGCTGTGGGGTTGGAGCCAGGGCTGGGTATGGAAATCCAAGGAAGCTCCACGTCCCATAGGACTTCTTTTCCTAGCCCCAGCCGCACAGGCATGGGCAACCCTGCCTGTGTCTTGGGGTTGAGGCAGAGGCCAGAACTGCAGAGCACTTGGTCCCCCAACAGGTGTGGCAGGAGAGGACCTGGAGTTGAGGGGGGGTCTAACACCAGAGTGGAAGAGGATGCCCTATGACTGCATGAACTAGAGTAGCCAGCAATTTCCACCCACTCTAAGCTCTAGACGTCCTCTCCTTGGCTCAGTCTATTCCATGGCCCTGTGGGAACAGTACAGCCACCAGGCTAGGTGCTCAAGGATTGGAGGATGGGGAGAGAGATGGCTCCAAAACCCAGCCTTGAGGGTGGGCAGGGGGTGGCTAGAGCAGGTTGGATTGGAATGATGGACCAGCTGGTGACAGGTAGGGGGACAGCTGCGAGGTAGAGGAACAGGTGGGCATGAGATAAAGGAGGCCTTTGGCAGTTGGGTTCTGCCCTTGGCTGATCTGTGGGCAGTAATGTCTACATAGTGTGGCCCCCTCCGGCCCTGCTGTTGTAGCTTGTCACGTGGGAAGGGCAGAGGAGGAGCGGGTGGTACACTCCCACTCCTCTTACCCCCCCTCCCACCCCTTATTCTCTCAGGGACTTTGAATCCTTATTGAATCTGATGGACCGTTTTCAATAACTGCTTCCCCCAGGGGAGTGAGGCTGAGAACAACAGGGGAGAAGCTGGTGAGGGGGCCACGTGCTGTCTGGGAGGCCCAGTCTTGAGCAGAGGACTCAGTGGAGGAGAAGTCAGCTCCATGGCCCCCTCCAAAATACAGAGACTTCCCAGGTGGTCATGGACAACTCTTCGTGGAGCCAGTCCTCTCTCCATCCACAAGCAGTGCACACAGGTGGCGCAAGTGGCCAATGAGGTCGGCTTTCTCCATCAGGGCGGTCACTGCTCTGGCCAGGTGCCGGAGCTAGCCCGTGCCAGGCCAAGCCTGGGTACCCTCCTGCCTTGCCAGGGAACCCCAGCCAGTGGTGCCAAGTAAATTGCACCAGTGCCATGAACATGGAGGTGCTGACCTTCCAGGCAGCAGGGGCAGTCCTCCTGGTCCTGGTCCAATTTGTGTCTGGAGGGCAGGGCTTTGTCTCACCCAGCAGAATTCCCCCAGGGTTGGAACAGAGTTGGCAGACAGCATGAGACCTGTGGAAGGGACTGGATGGTACCCAGAGCTTGCACCTTCATTCCCAACCAGTTGGTGGGAAGGTGGGTTGGCCCACTGGCCTCTTTGGGGGACTGGGAGGGACTCTTGGGGGAGGTGTGTCGCCTTGGGAGTGGTTGGGCTGGGAGCTGAGTTATACAGTGGGCTGGGATGTTTTGGGAATTGATATATTCACGTGATTGAGCGTGTGGTGCTCCAGTGAGGAGGATGGAAAGGGCGGGGCGGTGGCAGAAGCTCAGTGTCTGTGTGTACCTACGTGCATGTGTGTGCAGGCGGCAGCTGGCCAGCCGTAATAGCTGTGCTCATCTGAGTGCCGAGTGCCCTGCCCGCTGTAAACAGCAGCTAATGAGTGTATTTGTAGCGAGGTGTGTTGAGGTGCGTGGGGAGCTATGATGGAAAGCTTTGGGGAGGGCTCCTTCCCTGGCCCTATACCCAGTCAGGCAGGGCCTGGGCCCTCTAGAGACCTTGTGTAGCCCCTGCCACACCCTCCATCTGCCAGCTTGGCCAGCTCTGAGGCCTCAATCTTCAGGGAACAGAGTCTCACCTGAGCTGTATGCATGCATGCATGAGTATGGATGTGGGCTGTATGTGTACAGATACAAGATTACTGCGAAGCTGCTTTGTGTGCATGTGCGTGTGGCTGGGTTCAATAAGTTCATCTGTGTGTTTGTGATTGTGTCTAATGTATGTATATATGTATACATACACCCCTCCCCCAGAGCCTAAGAGAAGGACTGTCCCCTGTATTGGTAGTGACTCTGCTAGTGACAGAACTAAAGATGCTGTTGGAATAGTCATGAGCTGCTGGCCCAGCTCCTTTCATGTCCTTCTTGGAGTGTAGGAGGCTGGTGATGGTGGTGGGGTAGGAGGGCTTCTAGGGCTGCCCGATAGAGAGAAGGAGGTGACCCCTTTTTGCCCATTGGAGGAGGCAGGAGGGAGGGATCTGAGCCCCAGCTTCAGTGGGCTCCTATAGCTGCTGCTTGCATCAGCAAAAGGGGAACCTTGGAGCCTCGAGCGCCCTCTGGTACTTGCATTCTCAGGAACCCCAGGACCGAAAGAGGAAAGATGTCCATGGGTCTCTCCTAGCTGGTTGGTGGTGTACTCACCTGCCTTCAGTCAGACTGGGTGGTGTTAAAGGGGTGCCTGAGTGAGGGCCAGCATGAAGGGAGAGGAGGAGAGAGCTATGTGGCTAATGTGTCCAATTAAATTATTTCAAACCCTGCCGCGGCAGCTGCTCCCGGTGGGGCTCTGGGTACAAATTGGATCCGTCTCATTACCACGGGGTGGTGTCAGCAGGGCCAGAGAGCTGCGGCCAGCACTGCCAGCCCGAGCCAGCCCTCTCCTGCTCTGTCCAACATAGGTCCACCAGGGCCCCCTAGAGGAGTTGCTCACCTAAGCACTTCTAAGGATCTCCAGGCCCTGAGATATTGGGGTTCCCTACCCATTTCCTTGTGATCCCTGACCCCGTCTGTGGCCATCTCGGGACCCCTCTAAGACCTTGACTTTTTTCTCCAGGAATGGAAAGGTTTTTGTGCTCTGCAGGGTGGAGGTCTAGCTTCAGGAATCCCTTCTCAGGTCACCCAGTATACACAACCCCAGTCCTCTGATAACAGCAGAAGCATTTTAGTATTAAGCTCTTATTTGTGGAGCCCTCAGTATCTATTAAATTCTTACTGTATGTGCCTATAGGGATGGCTTATTTAAGCCAGGGCCTTGGGTTCAAGCTGCTGTCCCCAAGAATTTTAACAGAAGTGCTTGCTGCTGTGTCACTCCTCTGCTTTCCCCTCTATGAAATGGGTATGTTGATGCTCATTCTCTTCTGAGTGGCTGGAGGACGAGGGAAGATGAGGCAGGAAGAGTATTCATTTGAGAGCCTAGCACATAGTAAACAACACTCATGATGTGGATCGGTAGCTGTTATCAACACACCCTGTACCAAGGGATTGAAGTGTGGAACAAGGGTTCCAGAAGTTCAGTGTAGGACTTCCTTGGTGGTCCTTGGTGGAAGAATTGAGGAGGGCTTTACTGAGGCAGTGCCAGTCTGCAGAGCATAGTGCTGAGTGCTTACTGTGTGCTGGGTACTCTTCTGAGCACGTAACATATCCGTCCTCAGAACACCAGGCAAGTGGAGATGCGCAATTAGAAGTCAACATGGGATTCCAGCTCTGTTGCTGGACCCAAGAGCAGGAGCATGGGTCTTGAAGACTAAGAAAGAGCTTGCCCTAGGAGCACGCAGGTGAGGCATTCATCGAGGCTTAGTGGCTCCAGGGGTCTTGGCCAGTTGAAGCAGCAGTGAATGCTTGAACTTGACCGGAAAGGAGACCTTGGGGGGACAATAAAAGGAGGCAAGGCTTAGGAAGGAAGGTTAGGTCCAATTAGGAAAAGCCTTGCTTTCAGAAATGGAAAAGCTAGATTTTTTGTTTGTTTTAGACAAGATCTCATGTATCCTGGGCAGGCCTTGAACTATGTATCTGAGGATGACCTTGAACTTCTGATCTCCTGTCTCTACCTCAGGAGTGCTGCAATTACAGGTGTATACCACCATGCTGAGATTTATGGGATACTGGGTATCAAACCCAGGACTTCATGCATGCTAGGCAAGCACTCTATCAACTGAGTAAGCTATATCCGAAGTTAGTTTTTGTGCATGTGTGTGCACATGTGCTCCTGTATATGCCGGCATGCACGCTCATTTGTACACGTGTATATGGAGGTCAGAAGACAACCTCCAGTGTTGTTTCTCTCAGGTTCTGTCCACCTCTTTGGAGACAGGGTCTCTCATTGGTCTGGAGCTCACCAAGTAGGCTAGACTGACTGTCCAGCAAGCCCAGGGTTCCACTTGTCTCTGATTCCCCATGCTGGTATTACAAGCATGCATCAAAATGTCTTGATTTGTTTGTTTGTTTGTTTGCTTGCTTGCTTGTTTGTTTGGGGCAGGGTCTCACTCTAGCCCTGGCTGATCTGGAATTCACTCTGTAGCCCCAGGCTAGCCCCAAACTCAGTAATTTTCCTACCTCTGGCTCCTGAGTTCTAGAATTAAAGAAGTGTCCCACCACACCAAGCATGTCTGACTTTTTTACGTGGATTCTGGGGATCAAACTTGGGTCCTCCTGCTTGTAACTTTACCGAATGAATGAGCCATCTACCCCCTTCCCCACTTCCAGCCTTTCACTTATTTTCCTTTTTTTTAAATTAAGGCAATGGAGGTCTTTTAGCATGGCAGTGTGGGGAGTGGGAAGCCTGGAGGCTAGCAGGTAATAGAGCTAAAGTCTCAGCTGGAAACATATCTGCCCAGCCCCACCTCAATTTCCTTGCCTCAGTTTTTCACTTGAGCAAGGCTTTTGGGGTGTCCGTAGTGCTAGGAAACTTGCAGCACCTAGCTGGCCCAGACCTTCCCCTTGGCAAGCCTGTGGTGGGGAATGAGCAATCAGATGGTAACCCAATGTGAATGGGCACCAGTGACGGGGATCTCCCATTGCCAGAGGTGTTAGAGAAGGCCTCTCAGGTAGGCATTGAACACTAAGGGTGGGCATGTCCAAGACCTGGGGACATAGATAGCACCCCTGAGGATTGGCTCTGTACGTACCCCTCACTGTGGGCACCAGCGCCAGGTCCTGGGGGAGCCACACAGCTCACATTCAGATGCTAGGCACAAGTTTCAGAGTCCCAAAAGAGCCAAACTGTCTCCACAGCAACTAGGCAAGTTGCCCCCCTCCCCTTGCCCATGGTCCCGGCACAGGAGCCCATTCTCAGCAGGGCCCGGATATATCTGCTTACCTTGAGGGTTGTCCCCAGGGAAAGTGCCCTCACACTGAGGTACTGACAGCACACACACACTTGTTGGCATTTGGGTCTGTGTGTGTATGTGTGTGTGAGTGTGGTGTGCATGTGTGGGGGTGTGCACATGCATGCAACAGGAAGCTGTGAGGTAGCTAAGGTGCCCACCCACTTTAGCTTGAGATATGTCCCACTGGAGATGGGTGATCAGATTGGCACCAATAAATTCATGCCAGGATGAATTGTAAACCTCTGGCTTGGGTATTATAGCCAGAAAGCTAACTAAAGCAGGGGTCATGGTGGGGAAGTGAAAGGCAGGGAAGTTGCTGAGCAGTGCCTGTGGGTTTCACAGATCACGTTGTTCTTTAATCTTCACAGCTAGCCTGAGAGAGATATCGTTATCTCTCCTGTACACATGAAGAAACTGAGGCCCACCGAACAGGACCAGAAGGATCTTGTTTGGGCCACTTTTGCAGAGTAGGGGTAAGAATTTGAGTCAGCTTCACTCTAAAGGTACATTGTAACCATTCAGCTATACTCCCAGGTCGCCTCCCTTATTCAGGATCTCAGCCAGCCTGTCTCTCAGCCCATCTCAAAGAAGGAAGCCCTTGGAGTTGATTTGGCCTCAGAGCAGATTTGGAGGATGTCCCAGCACTTCTGTTAATGCTTGGGGCTGTCCCCTAAAGTCATTGTTCTCAGTCACCTAAAGGGGTAGGAGCCCCTGTTTTCCCTTTCTTCTCCAAGCATGGTGGAGGGATTCTTTCACTAAGGGAGGCTCCAGAGAAAAGGGGAGGGGCCCCTTACTCCCTGCTTGGCACCTGCCAGCCCAGGAGAAGCTGATGAATTGTCTGTGTGCCCCCCCAACCTCATTCCTCCCTCTCCAGCCCCCGCCTGGTTGGGGAGGTGCGAAGGGAGCGATTTCACAGCCTGTCAGCTGAGGCCTAAAAATACCCAGAACTCTGAGATGCTTGGGCAGGGGGAGGAGAGCGTAGGGACCAGGGATAGGGTGGAGGAGCGCAATGGTAACTCAGCCAGAGGAGCCCTGGAGGTACCACATAGCCCTCTGCTTCTCTAGCGAGAGACAGACACTGTTCCCACATCCCCCAATGGGCCCATATGTGGAAATGACCAAGGGTGGCTGCCATTCCTAGAGTCATGAGAGCTGAGCTGTGACACTGGATGCTGAGGAGGGATTGGTCTCTGATAGGAACCATAGACCCCAAATCCCACAGAGCCTCTGGCTGCTGCCTCTTTCTCCCTCTCCACCCCCAGGTTGGCTGGCATCTTTGGGTTGTGGGAGCCAGGCTGTGCCTGAGCCTGCTTCCTTCCTGAAGAAGGTGCCTGCTTCTGTTAGGGGAGAGGCGTGAGGAAGGCAGTGGAGATGGGGGTGCAAGCAGGTGTGTGATGTGACGTGCCAGAAACCAAGGCACTAGAAGGAAGCAGAGGAGAAAGGGTGTGGTGGCCCACGTCACTGCTACGTGGCTGTGCATTCCAATACCCAGAGAGAAGGGTGTGTGTGTGTGTGTGTGTGTGTGTGTGTGTGTGTGTGTGTTTGCAGTTAGCCTTTTTTTGGTGCTGTGGTGCACGTGAACCTGTGTGACATCATGGTTGTACCAGGTAGAAACTGGGTGAAAGCAGAAGCATGTGTGGAAACGTCAGGCTACATACAGGCACATGTCCACGTGTGTGCAGAAAGGCAGCCAGAGCATGGAGACACTGGATTAAAAGTAATGACGTTCAAATTCCAAATCTGCTATGACCCTGGGCAACTTAACCTTGTACTTACTTCCATTCCCATTTGTAAAGTGGAGGTACTAGTTCCACCTTGGGGGACTCTATGAATTAATGTATGTAAACCATCTAGATCTGTGTCTGTCACCAAGTTAGCCCCCCCCCCCAATGTATGTGCTCTCATTGTTTTTCTGGTCTCATCCTTGGATATTATAAGTGAGAACACCAAGGCTCAGAGAGGGCCAATGAACCTGCCTCAAAGTCACATATCACACAGTGCCTAAAGATAGAACTTGTTCTAGTCTGGGACCACATGGTACTGCCCCTTTGAGGCTGAAGATGCCCCACAATGCAGAACTCCAGTCCCATTGGCATCTGGGGTATAAATGCTCCCAAGCTGAGAACTCAGATAAAGCCATATTAGAGGAGTCTTCATTGAGGTGGCCTCAATGTGGCTGGCCACCAAGTGGAACTGTTTCACTGGCTAGCTCTCTTTAAGTCTCGGTTTCTTCACTATAATAGGGTTGTCATAGAAATCAAGTGGGATCCCACACATCAAGTGTTAAGTTGCTGGCTCACTGTGCCTAGTAAGTACTCGATAATCTTAGCTGTCATTAGAACCTTTGCAGAACCTTCCCACCCAATGATCCCTTCTTTTGCTTTCCTTTCAGCCCTGGGCCTCCCTTGCTCCCTTCTGTCTGCCACCCCTCAATCCACAGAGCTTTGATCAGGGTCTGACCTTCTACTGATCAAGACTTCTTTGTCTGCTTGCTGTTCCCTAGCAGAGAATAGAACCCACCAATGGGACTTGCCCTTGAGTCCTCTACTGATGGTTTCATCACCCATTTGCTGTATGACCTTGGCCAAACACCATTTCCTATTTGTGCCCTTGATTTTTCCTGCTGAGACATAAATATAAAGAGGAACACTCAGTGCCAGAGGCTCCTGGGCATGTTGCTGTGTGACCCAGGAGGATCCCTGGCTTAGCCCACTGGGGAAGGTATCAGGTTGGCTGGAAGGGAGGTCAGCTAGCTGCCTCCAATGAGTGGAAGGAACATCTGGAGCCTGAGCAGGCTGGTGACCTGCCATTATTATGTCTGTCCATACCTGTGGCTGTGGAGGAGGATACGTCGGCCCAGCTGGCTTGGCACTGACGGAAAGGCTCGAGGACAATGTCATAGAGAGAGCCCTTCTAGGGCCTCTGGGAGCTGCTACTCCCATCCTCCCCTATTCTCCTCTGCTTCTCTCTGGGGTTTTCCTCCAGCCATTCCTCCTTCCTCCTTGTCCTTCTCTCCTTCCCATTCCTGGAGACTCCTAGTATTACTTTCTCTGCTGTTCTCTTCTGTAATCATGGCCATTTTCTTGGGCATCTTCTTTCCCCTCTCTTCAGAAAGGAAATCCTCCACCCCTTATGAGCTCTCTCTCCCTTTGTCCCTTCTTCCCTTCCTCTCTCTTGTTTCTTTCCTCCCTCCTTCAGTCTATCCTTAAGTCCCTGTTTCTCTGGTCTCCTGATTCCTTCAGCTACCTTGGAGCCCAGGTCTCTTACTTTGCATGAGTGTGTCTAGGCTGCTTCAGCTCCTGTTCCCCTGGTTCTCTCCTACTTCAGAGTACCTCCTTCCTGATATCCTCACTTCCATTCTTCCAGTTTCTGGAAACTCCTTGCTCCTCCACAAGCCCTACTGCCCCAAAGGTCTCTGACCCAGGCAGTGTCTGTGGCTTGTCCTGCTACTCAGTACTTCCACCCCACCCCCCACCCCTGTGGCTTGAGAAAGGGGTCAGCCTAGGGCCCTGGGACTGGCAGCCTTGCTTCCTAATTAGCAGGAGGTAATTGCCTGGAAAAAAATTCATTTAGAATGAGACTCCAAGACTCCAAGTTAAAGCTGAGCCAGCCGATGGGCTCTAGAGAGCAGGAAGCATCTGCGGTCAGGCAGTTCAGGTCTCAGAAAGACCCTCAGGACTCCCTCAGGGTCTTCCTTTGTCTAGGACCCCAACCTTGGGGAATTGGGAAGTAAGCACTAAGCTGACAGTTCTGCCACCTTCAACTGAGTTCTTATTTGCTGTGTGATTTGGAGCAAGCCATTTATTTCTTTGAGCTTTAGCATTTTGCTCCTGTGAAATCAGAGTAGGGCCATTCCTGCCTGCCTCACCCCTCAGTGTCATGAGGTTCACTTCAGAGGATGACTGTGCCCACACTTAGCAGGCTGCAAGTGCTGTAGAGTGCAAGGTGTTTTTGTCTCTTCCATGTGGCTCTCAGCTGAGAGGCTCTCAGCTGAGGGTGGTGGGTCTTATAGATACCTAAGGGATAGTGAAGCCCGAAGAGCATGTGAGGGTGGTGAGATGGGTCTAGCTGAGCTACAAGTTTCAGGGAAGACAGATACAGGTTCTCATTTCATCCCTAATACTCACCAGCTGCACTGCTCTGAGTAATCACCTCATCTTTGTGAACCCCACTTTCTTCATCTTCCTCCTCTGAGGGTTTATGAGGCTAAGTAGTATAGTGTTTGCAGTGCTCTTAATGTAGTGCTTGGCATATAGTAAATGCTCAGTAAATGATATCAGCTGGATCTACTGTAATTAAAGTACATTAACTTTACACCCTACTTGGGTTCAGAGAAACTATGATTCAGGGTGTTGCCTTCAGGTGATTTTATTTGCTTATCTTTTGTTATTTGTTTTTGGAAGAAGGGTAGTTTCTAGAATCACCATGCATAACTGCTTCTCAGACCCCCCCCCACATCTGTAGACTAGGGAACAGGAATCTCCTATAGATATAGCCTCCTCCCCAGTCTCCTCCTTCACGCACACTTTTTCCTAGGGAGGGGCTGTGAGCAAGGTTCTTATTTGGGTGAATGTGAGGTATGGAATTTCTGCCTTGGGGTAGGCAAATTAAACGGCTTTTTGTTGGCTTTGCAGCTTAAGCAAGTCAAGTCCACCCACCACCTGGAGGAGGCAGCAAGAAGTTTTGCCTGTCCCAGGTCTGGTTAACTGGGTTGAGTCTGTGCTGTGACCCAGACAGCATGATGCCCAAGCAAGCCAGGACGCGGTCAGACAAGTTGGAGCGTGCATGTGTTGGGCAATGGTGCAAGCTCAGAGTGCCAGATTGCCCCAAGAGCAGTGAGGGGGCGGCGGAGGACAGACCGTCTGCCGCTTCTTCCTTGCCTGCCCAGTACCACCTCTGGGGACCTTCTGTGCTCCTGTTCAGGGTGCAATGCCATATCAGCCACTAGGAGGCAGTGTGGCAGACAAGAGAAGAGGGTGTGGTATTTACATCAGCGGAGAGGCTCTTTTTGTCCCTCAGCTCTGGAAGCCTGCTAGTCGCTCCAGCTAGATGTTGATGGAAAGAAACTGGTAGAAAAAGGCGGAGCCACTACGCTATAGTTGTGAGAAGTTTCTAGTCTCTTGAATCCTACTCTCCAGGAGTAACGCTCAGAACGTTGTAAGAGGCTGCAGTTCTGGGATCGAGGGCCCTTCAGCACCAAGGACAGGGCAGGCAAAGGCAGCTGTTTCAGCACCGCGGACAGCGCGAGAAGCCCAGTGTCTCTGTCCCAATTATTTGTGGTGCAAGTGATATTCCCTGTTATATAGTGAAATGGTACCCATGAGAACGAATCCTAGACACCCTAAATTGTAACTACAAGGCTGAGAACCAGAAAGCTGAGTGAGTAGCCCAGGCTCACACCACTTATGAATAACAGAGCTGGATTCAGATCCCGACTGGTCTTTCTCCATCCTCTCCCACAAATGGAGTCCCTCTCTAGTTACCTCTTTCCTTCTTAGACATCTCTGGAAGCTGCTTCACATCATGTCGCATCCTCAAGAGCCCTTGAGCTGGCAAATATTAAGTGCATTCCCCTTCCCCACCCCCACCCCCAAACCCTGGGTGAGGATTTGAAAGCCAGGATAGATGATTCCTCACATCCCACCCCCGTGGCCTTCATGGCTCCAAGTCTCAGGTGGGAGGAATTCAGAGAAGAACAGGTGCCCTTCCTGGCCTGTAAGGAAGCCTGTAGCCTGAGGAGGTGGAGTTGAGTCATCAGTATGAGGAACTCTGAGATCCTCCTATGAAATACTGCACACCGTTCCATCCCCAGCTTCTTTGCAACCGTGTATTATTAATAACAATAAGATGCTGATTTAGGCCAAGGCACAACAATGCATTATTCATAGGAGTAACTAGTGGTCAAGGCCTGCACTTAATCATCACACATCCCTGATCTTGCCTCCATTCCACACCCTTGCTGGAGAGGCCCTCCATGTGAGCTCCTCCTCTCTTGGGTTCCTGCTGCTCAGATGGACAAGATGGTTTTCATGGCTGCCCAGGCAGCTCATCAGCTTCAGGATCAAGGTGGGTGTGTAGAGCGGCAGGTTCTGAACTAATGCATATATTCTTCAGGCTTGGGCTCCCCGCTCAGACCTGACACCTGGCTCTGTATATCTTGAATGGCTTTGACCCTGGTGACTGCCAGGCTCAGCATTTCTGTGGGGTCTCCTAGTGGCCTTCCTTCCTTGCTCCTCTTTAGAGGTTTAGGACCAGAGCTTGGTGCAATTTCAGGCTAGTAGTTGTGGGAGGTGGGCATGGCTATGGAAAGATAAGGTTACCAGGTAGAAGATACCCATCACCTCCATTACGTGTAATAATGGATGTGAAACCTTCTATAAACTGTCCAGCACTTGAAAACTGTTCTGCACGGTATAAATGTGAGCCATCATTCCCCAGGCTGTACTGTCCACTGCAAGAGAGAGCTGAGGCAGGAAAGGCCTGGACAAGGCCCCTGGAGCTCACCAGGCCTTGCTACCTGGTGAGGAGTCTGAGTGCTTGTGGATCCTGACATGTCCCCGTCCAATTTCTTGCTGGAACAGCTCCTGGCCTATCCAGATAATCCTTCATTCGCTGTTTACTCACTTGGCACCTCCTCTGAATTCTAAACTGTCTGCATGCAGCCGGCCTCTGCGGCCCCTGCCAGCATGCTCTCCCTAGCTCACTCACGCATTATCTGTTTTTATTACAGTCAAGGTTGAGGAAGCTTGCTGGTGCTAAGCCCCTATTTTCAGCTACTTGTAACTTTCCAAAACAATTCCCCTTGGGCTTCCTTTTTCACTGGCTTTGTTCCTACCCCAGGTAAGGCCTGAGGTGTGGTGGGCGCCTCACAGCTTTCTGAAGGACACTCAGAGAGAATGTGCAGAGGGCACAGGGAGGGCCAAGACCCTGCTTTCCTTGGAAAGGACTACTGGGCACTCTCTTTTCTTCCCCTTCTCCTGCCCATCTCATTTTCTCTTTCCTTTTACAGGGGGAGAGCTGCCAGGTTTCAAGGTGGGTGGCTTGGATGGGGGAGTTTCAGAATGGAGAAAGAACAGAAAATTCTGCAGAATGCCAAGAAGCAAGCTTTGCCTGCCTGTCTGGGCTTCAGGGTTTGGCTCTGGTGTTTTCACTTCCTTACTCCCCACCCCCACCCCCCAGTTTTCTGATCTGTATTGGTTTGAGGGGAGAAAGAGAGGATATATGGGCATAACAAATGTCTTCTTTCCCATGCTCCTGTTACCTACCCTGAGGCTGGCAGGCTCTGCCCACTTGTATATGCCCTCCCACCTTCCCCTTTCCATCTGCTTAGCACACACGTGGAGGGGTGCTTCCTGCGGAAACCTGTGACTCCAGCTTTCACTGTTTTCCACCTAAAACGTCATCCTGGGGGTTGGGGGAAGCGCTGCATAGTGCAGAATCAGGTGGGAGGAGGCAGGCTCAGGATGGGAAGGTGCTGGCAGACATAGCCCCAACCACCCCCAACAGCACTCTGCTCTATGTGGGGAATAGTGACTACACCCTAGTTAGTATCGGAGACAGGGCCCTGGGCACATCCTAATGTTACACTATCTTCCCTTTCTTCCCACTTCCAGCCAGCCCAGCTCCAGCACCCCATCCTCAGCTTGTACTAGGACTCTTAAGCAGGCTAAGCCTCTATTGACTGAAGGTGATTTACTGGGCCAGTTCATGGAGAAGGAGCCCCAGACAACATGGCACATGCCAGAGGGGTCTCTGAAGTGATTGGGAAAATGCCTCCAGTTTGGAAAAATTCTTGAGAAACAGGGGTTACAGGCTGCTCTTTTTCTAGTGTTCAGTTATTTCCTTCTTTAAAAAAAATAGGACTCATGTAGCTCAGACTAGTTTCAAACTCACTATGTAGCCCGAGGATGGAGGTAGGAGGATGACCTTCTCATCCTCCTACCTCCATCTCCCAAGTACTGGATTTACATGCCTGTGCAACCATACCTAGTTTTATGCAGTGCTGGGAGTGGGGACAAACCCAGGGTCTTGTGATTCCTAGGCAAACACTACCAATGCACTGCATGCCCAGCCCACTGAGCTTCATTTCTCAGTCCTTGATCCACCTCTTTCTCTTCCCTCTCTCCACTGAGAATTCATCTCAAGGCACAGCATTCCTAGAGTGGAATAAGTGGGAGAACCTCAAGGCATAGATCTTGAAGAACTCAGGTCCAGTACTGTGTGCTCTGGGGCAGGCCCTGCAGCCTTCTGAGCCTCAGTTTCCTTCACTTTTGTAAAATGAGCATCAGAGATTTACTTTTAAAGAGGTACTTAGGGCTTTGGACATGACTCGATGCTGAGCATATCTTAGTGGTTACGGCTAAAGGCAGTTGGTAAGTAAAGCACTGGCCTGAGAGCTGGGGATGCAGAAGGAGCCTCCAGGAGAGGGGACAGGCTAGATTGGAAGAGCTTAAAAGTGAAGGGACAACTCTGGAAGAAGTGGGCATGAGCAGTGTGCATGTCACCATCTCTGAGTGCAAGAGGAAGTGAATTCCGGGGAAGGAGCTTATGTTTGCAGATTTTCAGTAGGCCCAGTGGCATTTCTGTAGTGTGGTCTGTGTTACAGGTTGTGGAAGACCCTGAAAAAATGGGGAGACATGGCATTATTCATGGCATCAGACAGAGGATCAGTTAACTCAAGCTTGCAGGAAGAAGAGCCTGCTGTGACCTTGGGGAGGGCTTCCTGGAGGAGGTGGTCTTTCCTGGATGATTTCATGCATTTGTTTAGCAATTTCCTCCTCAGCCTCTCTATAGGTGTTGGACTGTGGTCATTGATCTGGGGTCTCAGTTCCGCTGGTATTTCCCATGTGGAAGGGGTATAGAAATAACTAATGAACCCCAAATAGTGAGCTGTTACAGTTCTGGGTAATAGAAAGGCTCATGGGAAGTGATAAAAAAACATCTTTAGAGAGGTGATTTGAAGACAGAGAATGTAAGCAAAGATGATCCAAGCAGAGGGAACCACCTGTGCAAACCTTCCCAGGAGTGAAAGCACTGGCCTGGGTGCATGTAGGAAGCAGGAAAGTGGGGCATGCTAGGCTGTGCAGTGGAGCACCCCACATCGATGCTCACAGGGGAGGCCACTGTGGCATGGTGGGAAAGGACATGCTCAAGGGCTTGGAGCTCCTGTGCTTCTAATTCTTCCCCGACGAGATGGGCTTACTGATGCCACAAGCTCCTCGAAGTGGTGCAGAAAACTCCCAGATGCAGTACCTGTCATGTGTCCTTCATAAATGATGGCCATCTGTTGGTCCTGACCACTCCTCACCAGGAAGGCTCAGGACTTATTGCTACCATTGGGAAGGAAAGCACTGAGACTCCACCCTGGGCCTTGCTTGGGTCACATATCTGGGGCAGGGACACGGATCACCTGCTGCTGAGCTTACCACACCTGCTCTGCTCGACCTCATAAGGAAAGAGGAGACAGAATGTGAGTGGGGAAATGATGGCAAAGTCAGAGAGTGAGAATTCCAGGCCCGAGGAAGTATATGAACACCCAGACTTCATGAATGATATAGTGGACTGGGCATTCGTGGCCATGCATATGGGTATATGTGCATGTATGTGTGTGTCCATGCCAGGGATGAGTGTCCTTTGTGTGTGTGTGTGTGTGTGTGTGTGTGTGTGAGAGAGAGAGAGACAGAGAGAGAGAGAGACAGAGAGAGAGAGACAGAGAGAGAGGAGAGAGAGAGAGAACCTGTGGTGTCTGGGGCCTTTGTACTCATGTGTCCCTCTACCCTCGGCAGCCAGTGAGCTTGCCTTCACAAGTCCACTCCCTCTGTGGCAGCTCCCCGGGGCATCCCAGCAGCCCGAAGCCCTGTTTGATTCTGTTCATCCATAAATCATGACTTGCTGAGGAGATGAGAAGGAGTGGGGGTAGAGCCCTGCCAGGGATGGTGCTGGGCCTGCAGTTCACACCTGAGGCCCAGCTTGGCTTCCAGCTGCCCACCCCACTCCACAGCCCCAGCCTCAGCCCTTCTCCTTTCCTACTATAGGTGCTCACTGATACTTGAGCCCTGGGCCAGTTTGTGGAGACACATGGATATGACCCCTAACCTCTGCTTTCCTTTGGAGGAAGCTAGAGTGGACTCGTTCAGTGTTTCATTCACTAATCAGTGAGCCCAGCTCTATGCCCCAGGTATCTCTTATACAAGGTGAAACACAGTAATAATACCATAATAGTGTTTAGCATTTAGTGCCTCTGTGTCAAGCACTGCACCAAGCCCATGATATGCACTAATTCCTTTAAACCCAACGGCCCTAGAAGAACTGTACTGTTATTAGCCCCCATTGACAGGTGGAAAAACTGAGGTAGGCAGTGATGGTCACGTGGTTTGGAAGAAACTGATCCAGAATTTGAGCTGAGCAGTCTGATTCCAGAACCCTGACACTTAACTCCCGCATTACGGAAAGATGGTCACAGGCACAGTGTGATGGCTACTCAGGCAGAAGACATTCCTTCCCACTGGGCAGCTTAAGGAAGGCTTTATGAAGGTATTCTCATCTGAGTCTAGAAAACTCAAGTTTGTTGATCATGGGACATGAAGAGATGGGGTCTGTGTGCACATGTGTTTGTTTGTGTAAAAGAGGCTTGAAGCTGTCGCTGATGCCGCTCCTATCTTTTCCCTTCTATCTTGTTTGAGTGACAAATGAGATAACATATGCAAGCATTGAACATTTTACAAATATTTACTGAGCACATCCTTGTGTGTGTCTCCAAGAATACTGGAGTGGGTGAAGCAGCCATAGCCCCTGTCTTCGCAGACCCTGAAGTGTGGTACACAGTGGGTGCTTAATAAATGGTTATCTTGTACTCTCAGAAGCCTGAGATTCTTTCCATTCATTTTTTGTTTTGTTTTGTTTTTGAGGTAGGATGTTACAATAGCCCAGGCTGACCTAGAACTCACTCTGTAGCCCAGGCTGGCCTCAAACTCAGCAATCCTACCTCAGCCTCCCAAGTGCTGGGATTAAAGGCATGAGCCACAACACATGGCTCCTCATTCATTCTTACAGAAGGTATTTGTTGAGCACATACTGTGTGTAGGCTCATCCTCCATGCTAGGAATAAATTGGTGTCCAACTGAACAAGCCATAGCTTCCACCATGGATATGGCTTGCTAGAGAGTTCTCTGTGGGCAAATTGGACACCTCTGAGAGCCATCTCCTGTGTGCACAGACTTTCCCCAGAGATCTGCTTGGGATAGCATGGTCAGGAGTCCAAGTGGAGCCCACAGGACTCAGTGGGATCATGAGTGCTGAGCTCTAATGGGCTGATGTGCCCAGCACAAGCCTAGTCAGAGAGACAGCAGCATGTATAAGCCCACACCTCCCTCCCATGATACCCTTGTACTCATGTGTCCCTCTACCCTCGGCAGCCAGTGAGCTTGCCTTCACAAGTCCACTCCCTCTGTGGCAGCTCCCCTGGCAAGCTCATGGCTGGCCCTGCCTCCCAGGTCTCCGGATGTCATCCGTCTGCCCTTGTCTGTGTCTCACCCCTGGGGACCCAGGATGTCTCCTCTACCCAAGGATAGGTTGTGGAATCAGCCCTGGGCAAAGGCTGACAAGGGTTGCATATTTTCTTTCCCCAAATGTTAATATGCTGACGATAAGAGGACTTGAAACCATGTATGTCATCTGAGGAAGGGATAAAGGGCTGGATTGGCTTTGCCTGGGGAAGACTTGAAGGGGACGTGAGAACTGTCAGCTAGGATCCAGAGGCTTGTCATGTGACCATGCAGCCAGAGGGCAGGCTGAGGACCATGGAAAAAGAGTTCCAGAGAAACCAATCAGACTGTGCACAGGGCACAGCAGCCTCCAAATAGGGCCTGTTCGTGGAGGGCCCGCCTTCTGCAGAAACAGCTCCCTGTCATCATCAGGGTTGTCTAGGGAGAAGGCCTGACTGTGACTTCCAAGGTTCCTTACAGCCCAGGGGCACATGCTCTGGAATGGTTCCCTCTGACTGGCAGGCAAGAACACGCTTGTGCCCCTTGATGATAACAGCACTTGAGGGCATGCTGGCCAAGGACATCTTGTCACTTCTATTCACAACACCAATGCAATTTGTAATAGCATTTGTTTCACCCTGTCTTCAAGGGTTGTGCAAAGGATGCTGAGGGGGCTGGGGGATCTTCTGGAGGAAGAGTCAGCTCCCTAAAAGATGAAGCATCCACCCACATCGCAGGGGGGCTACAGTCACTGTTCTGGAGTGGATCAACTTTTCTCAGCAGCAATCCCCTTCTTCAAATGTAATTTTCTGTAAAAGCCCAAGATTTAGGAAACCATGCTGAATTTATTGAAGAGGGCTTGAGAGACTATGGTATTCTCTGCTCAGCATTCACCTCTATAGCTACCAAGAGAGTCCAGGGAACCCTAGGAGTTCCAGAGAGCACACTTTGAGAACCACTGCCCATCCATCTCTACAGTGGATGTGCTCATCAAGGGGCTTTGAGACAGATAGCCTGGGTTTGAACTCTGGCTTTTCCACATACTAGCTGAGTGATCATGAACATGGTGTTTATTTGATTGAGGCCTCTGAGCCTCAGTTTTCCTATCTGTAAAATAAAGACAACTCTTGAGCTTTATCTCGTTTGTTGGTGTGAGGATTAAGTAGTTCCTGCAGGTGAAGCACCCAGAACTCTCAGCTCATCCTCTGAGTGAGGAAACATCAGATCTTCCAAAGATGTGAATGATGTCTGAGACTTCAGTGGCTTGCCCATGGTCATGGAGCAGGACCTGGTGCCTGCAGGTCATCCAGGTCAGAGCTCATGGTTCCTGTGGGCTCTCTGGCACAGGGCCTTCCTATGGTTCAAGCTATGCACTTGGTACAGGAGGACATTCTGTGACCCTGGCAAGTGGACAGGTAGGGGCTGAGCAAGGATGGCCATTTCCTAAGAGGTCTAGGAAGTTGGGAAGAGATAGGTGGGAACCAAGCAGCATTCTAGAAAGATCGGGTAATAAATAGGTTCTCCAGGGCACTGCAGTGGAGGTGGAGGGAGCCCAGAGGCACTGAGAACTGGGGATGACTGACCAGGTCCTGCTCCGTGAAGCCTTATAGCCATGCAGGAAAGGCTCAGAGGGGAAGGGAAACAGAAGCTAAAACCACAGGAACCAGGACCAGACAGATATTGCCAACTCTTAATTACCACAGTCACTGGCACCAAAAAGCCCATGCAGGCTCCTCTGTAAATAAACTGTGTCTCCTTGACTTAGCATGCATCTCAGTATACACATATTTACAGTGCACATGTGATCTGTTCAGTTGTCTGCCTAGTCACTCCCCCATATGGCCATTTTTTTTGGTCAAGGGTTTACCTGCTGTACATTTGGTTTGTGCTAATATTTACGACCACCTGTGAAGAAGGTGTGTGTGGGTGTGGGTGTGGGTGTGCTTTAACCCACATCTCCAGAGGAGAAAACTGAGTGCTCATATGATTTGTCCATAGCTAAGAGAAGGAAGGCTTTTTGCAGAAACCTGGGATTTTCCTCCCAGGGCGGGTCTCCACTCCTGCAGCATGTGATCCCTGAGTGCTTAAGTGGTCCCTGTGAGCGTCTAGGACATTGCAAATGCAGATGGGGCTGGAGGGGGGAAGGGAGCATAGGTGAGCTTAATGGCTACGGATGGAGAGCTCCAGGGTGAACAGAAGCTAAGGAAAGCTGAGCTAAAGTAGGTAGAAGGTTCTAGAAACTCTACTTTGACTACACATGTCAGTCACTATTGAATCTTGGCCAAATCCTTAAAAGGATCTGACAGTGCGCGGAAGCAGACGTGTTCCAAGGGACTGTGAGAATGACAGTCCTTTGGGACCATTTCACTGGAGTTACAGTAGTTCAGAGATTGGGGCGGAGTGGGGTGGCATCTGAAAGGTCAAGAAAGCCTTTCGAAGTGTGACACAGAAGCAATGGCTCTTTTAGAGGGACTGATGAACCCAGGAAGCTTAGCTGAGCCAAAGGGGACTTGTAGCCTCCCCCTTTGAGGGGATCAAGTTTGGAAAATGGCTGAGAGACAAAGTTCTCAAGCAGAGCAGGTTCCCATTTTACAGATGAGGATGCCGAGGCATTAAGCAGGGAGAGACTGCATGACAGAGCTGGGAGTAGAATGTGCCAGAGTGGAGAGTGGCTGTTTGGGATGGAGGGTGGCCTGAGGGATGAAGGAGAGTCGCTGGCCCTGGCCCATGACGCTCTGATTGTGGGTTTCCTTCCCAGGGGCGCCCACCCGCGATGTCGTGCTGGTTTCTGCCATCATCACCGTCAGCCTTAGCGTCACTGTCGTCCTCTGCGGCCTGTGCCATTGGTGTCAGCGCAAACTGGTGAGGTTCTCGCGGGGGAGGGAGGAACTGGGAGCAGGGATGGGCCCTGGACCTTGTCGCTCTGCAAGCACAGGCTCGGGAATTGTGGGGAGTGCGCGCGCAGATACGCCCCACTTGCCAACAGTCAGGTGCACTTCGGTGGAACTTCACACCGCACGCCCGCCCTGCATCTGCCTGGGTCTCCAGACCACGCGTCTTTCTACACCCAGAGGCATACCCCTGGGGACCCATTTGAGGACTGGGGCCTCGCGAGCGCGAGCGCGCTCCACCTCCGCATAAAGAACCGCAGGCACCGTCGTGCAGACTGAGTACCGAGGCCCCCTCGAAGCCCCTCACCACACCTCCCACCCCCAGGTGGGCGTGGCCGAGCGCTGAGCCTTCTGACCAATAAGGAAGCGCCGCCCGCCCCACCCCCAGCCGCCCGCACATCCATCCTGATTCTCCCGGTTTGTACAAGCACAAACGGCTTCTTTTCATTTTTAACGAGGCTGGGGAATTAACGAGCAGGATTAGGCCATGGATAAGTAAAGAGAACGTCAAGAGGGACGTTCATCATCCCAGGGCGCCAGGGAGGGAGTGGGCGGAGCCACAGGCTCGCGTGTCTGCAGGACCCTCACCCTGCCCTCCATCTAGCGTCCTGCGGTCCTACCCTAAAATGCTGTGGGACTTTGAAGGCTGCTGTGGGCTCCTCCGACGGCCCAGAGGTGTCCCAGGCAGGTCTCAGGTGAGGAAGGGCCTTGACAGGCATCTTCCATCCCTCGGGTGAGAATAGGATGAGTGCCCTATCTTCTTGTCTAGCCACAGAGGGACCATAAGCCATATGGACAAAGGACCCTGTAACCATGGGCACTGCATGAGTAAGAGGTACATACCCCGCACCTATGTAGGAACAGAAAGTCCACATACCCTCGGGAAAGGTCTTAGGTCTTGTGAGGGACCCGTGGGAGAACCCAAGAGCCCAGCAACCAAGCTTGGCTCCCTCAAGAAAAGCAAATTCAAGAATTGGAAGTGTGTCTCTCCATCCTGGAGTGGTGAGCGTCAGGCAGCTCCCACTCCTGAAAAAGAACCAAAGAGAGGGCAGCTCAGCTATGGTGTGTGTGCGTGTGTGACCTAATGGCTCCCTGTCTAGGTCAGGTGTGTGGAACTGGGCTGGCTGCCCTGCATTGTTCTAGGTCCCCTGTATCATCATCTGCCTCAGAATCTCAGGGGAGATACTGGAGGGAGTTTGTCCACTTGCCTTATGTACAAGTGTCCTCTAAAGCACAGGACTAATTGTGTACTCCGTGCAGCCCTGTGCACCTTGTGGTGGGACAGGTTAGACTGTGACTGTCTGTATTTTAAGGGGGGGAGGAAGGCTTATAGGAGCTGTGGACCTTATGAGTGGGGGTGTGTATGGAGGATCTTGGTGCTAAATGTGTTGACGTTCAGGACCACTGGTGCAGTGTGTTTCCACACCTGAATGATGGGATGTGTATCATGTTAAGATCCTTGTGAGCTAACTGTGAGGTCTGCTCCACTGCTCCAGCCTCTCCTGCTCTAGGTGTGTGTGTGTGTGTGTGTGTGTGTGTGTGTGTGTGTGTGTGATGAGACACCCTTTCCAAGACAAGGGTACAACTGACCCCACCCCACCCCCACTCACCTCCATTTCAGGGAGAGCATGGGCCATGTTTGAATTGGGTGAAGACTATCCCCATAGAGTATCTTGGGCAGCTGAGAAGCACAGAACCAGCATCCTCCTCAGCCCCAGCCAGAACACGGTGTGTCCCCTACTTACTTGCTCTGCATAGAACATTACTTCCCAGCCCCCTCCCCACAGCATGCCACCCCCCAGTCTGCTGTCCCATGGATCCCAGAAGCCAAGGGACTTTTTGCTCAGGCTGTCTCTTTGTTCTATAGAAGGAAATTTAAAATACCATGTGCCATTCTCCCCACTACTACACACACAGTGGCTGGGCTCTCCTTTCTCTCCTGTCCCCTCAGCACCAGTGATATGATATCCTGACAGCCCAGATCTCCTTTCCAAACATTAATAACTTCCTTAATCTCTTGCTGGCTTTTTCCAGATCAGCCAGGCCAGCCCCCTCCTTGATAAGTGGGCTGGTCCTATCAGGCTCCTCCCAAATCACCTAATATCTCTGAGACCCTGTCTGGATTTTCTTTTAATCTTGGTTCCCCTGTGAAATTCTACCTGCCCCCTCCCCCATCCAGTCCTGCCCTGGGTCCTGTCCCCCACAGCCCCATAGCTTCTGTTGCAGAGTTAATCACTGCAGCCAGCAGGGAAGGTTCTATGGACTATCAATCAAAGAAGGGCAAGCAGAAGCTCCCAGAATGCCTTGGGCCACCAAAATCACCCACCCCAACCCTGCCTAGCCTTAGGGGAGGCCAGACTCTGAAGACATTCCTGGCTGGGCAAGTTCTGCTAAGACCTGGAAAAAAGAGAAGTTGAGGAGAATACCAGGGCTACCCTCAGAAGTGCCTGGTCCCGCATTACCTGAGTGCTGGAGAATGGTGATGGCTGGTCTACTGCTGGAGGTCCTGCTGAAAGATGGTCCCTTGCTGTCATGGTGTCCCCCCTCCCCATGCTCCCAGTCTATGTTGGGAATTGTTTAGGATTTGGGTTTCTGAGTAATAGTGGGAAGGACCAGAGAACACTGAGGGAGGTGGCTTTGTAGACCCGGAGGGTCCAACTTCTCTATTTGAGCTGAGACAATTCAGGCTCAGCCGCTTGACGTCCAGGTCTCAGGTGGGTGAGGCAACAGAAGCAGCGCTTTCATTTGTTTCTTGAGAATTGCCTGGTCGATACCAGGTCGGACTCTCGGTGCTAGAGAGCATACAGCCCTGCCTGTGTGGGCTCCATGCCAGGGTATGGGGGCTGACATAAGCAAGCCCAGACATGATATCTGGGACCAGGATGCCATCTTCTAGAGGCCAGAGAGGGGACCTTGGCTAAGGTGATACAGGAGACCTGTGGCCTTGTGGGGCCAAAACCTAGGTGCCCCTGAGGTGTAGGGGTGCTGCAGGTGGAATGGGAGAGTTGGGCTCTGCATTCCATACCTTCCTGGCAGCTCCACTGCATCTCCCTGGACTGGCAACCCTGAAAGGGCTGCAGCTGGCAGGGGTGTGAGAAAAAGCAGCGGTGGTGGCTCTTGTTTTGCGTTAGGAAGGATGGAATAATTGACTGTTGTGGCTGCAGTGTTGGTACACGTGACGAGATGTTGGGGACGCATGCATGTATTTGCATGTGTATGTGTGTCGGTGTGTCTGTGTTTCGGACTGTCCTAACTCAGCCAGGCAGGGGGAGATCAGTGCTCAGGGGGAGAAGGGGCTTTAGGACAGTTCCAACCCATGCCTAGCTCTCCCCCCCACCGCAATCCCTCTTACTACACCCATCTGCCCTGGGCCTATAGCCCATGGGTGCGTGTAAGGACGCTTGGTGGCAGCCAGGAATGTTAATGGGGCCAGGCTCTGCTTGAGCTAAATTTAGAAACCCAAACCAAGAAGGTGAATGGTGCTCACCTTCCCGGTAGCAGGCTTGGTTGCTACTTTTCCTCTCGCTGGAGGGTCAGGGGTGCCCACTTCCTCCCCTTGCCTTCCCCTCCTTATCCTGGAGTGAGGAACCCTGGGGGATGTCCAGGACCCAGGCTACCCCCAAACCCCAAGACTCAGTCTGCAGCTCCCCCTCCTAAGGCTTCCTCTTATAAATCCTTGCCTCTGTCTCCTGGCCCCAGGACACAAAGACCCTCGGGAGTCCCCGCAATGACTTACAGCCCTGGGCAGGCCTGGGCATGTGGCCTCCTCCCTGCCCCCACTGCTCACGTCACTGGCCACTGCCAACCTTGCCCTGCAGGATGCCGCCCCCACCATCTGGGGGTGGTGACGTGGACAGTGTGACGTGGCCAGGCGCCTGAGAGCCTTCTGTCAGTGGCAGAGGGAACTGTTTCTGGGAGCCAGGCCAGAGGCCCAGGAGACAGGCAGACAGGATGATTGTATACCTGGGGGTCAGGCATGAGGTACCCATTGCAGGCAGGTTCTAGAGCCCATGGGGAGGCAGCTGGGGGCAGGTACCCCACAATGCTGTTAACCCCACAGACCTTAGGCCTTTTGACAAACCAAGACTCTAGTCTTCCTCATTTCTCCTGCAGCCCCCATCCTAGGGAGTGGGATGGGTCCAGCCCTGACCTCCAGAAGTAACCTCCTTACTTCTCCACAGGGCAAACGCTACAAGAACTCCTTGGAGACGGTGGGCACACCAGACTCGGGGCGTGGGCGCACTGAAAAGAAAGCCATCAAGTAGGTGCCAGGATGCTAGTTTGGGGGGCACAGAAGTAGTCCAAGTGGGAGGATACCCTACCCCCTTTCTTCTCAGACCTGGCCATACACACATCCAGTGTCTCCAACACTCCCTGAGGCTATGTTCTGTGCCCATCGCCTTATTCCTACATAACCTTCAGCACCCCCTTTTTCTGCCTGTGCCCCATGCCCTTAAGAGGTTTTAGACTCCAACCCTTTTATCGAGCTGTCCTCTCCCCCAGTCCTGTCTTTACCCTGCTCATCCCTTCATCAACTCTCATGTGTCCTACAAACTGCCCCTTGAGCCTCCACTAGACCTTACTTCTTGTCTGGTAACCCCTCCTCATGGGCTCAGGTTCTTTTCTTAGAGTCCACCATGTTCTGAGGGCAATCTAGAAGGAGCTCAGACAAACCGTGGGGCCCCAGTGCTGGGCCCTGGGAAGCAAGGCCATCGAGAGAGGCTCAATTCTTACATCGTGCTGTCTCTGCCCTGCCCAGCATTCTTCATTGAGCTCTAAGAGCCTTGTCCATTAACTCTGGAGACCACCTTGGCCAGCCCTCTGCTGAGTCACTGAGACATACCTAAAAAGCCCCTGCCTGCCTGACTAGGGTCTCCATGGGCCCAGGCTCTGGGAATGGAGCTTTCTCTGCAGTGATCTATGCCTACTACCTATGGACCCAGACCCTTTCTCTCCATGGATCCAGGCCTTTATGAGGATGTTGCCCAGCCCACCTTCCCCTCTAGCCTGGACAGGACCAAGCCTCCCCACCAAAGGGCTCTACCTGGAAGCTGAACCTTTCCCCCTCCCCTTTCAACTCAAGGCCACCACCTCCCCCCTTCACTTCCACCCCTGCCTAGTGTCCTTCTCATTCTGCATCTCTCTCCTCCTTTCCCTTGTACCCCCCACACTCCTGAGGGCTCCCTCCCTGCCCCTCCTCTGTTTTCATCTCTTGCTCTGACCCTGTTTGGGACCTTTACAAGAAGCTGGGTGTGTGTCTGGGGTGGGGGTGAGTGGAAGGGTGGGCCAGTTGAGGGAGTGGGTGGATGGAAGGCTCAGAAGGAGACCACAGGGAGTCTTTGAAGCTGGGTTTGGTTGCACGCTTTCTAGTCTTCAAACACCAAGCTGGCACGTCTCAGGGGCTGTTGCAGAGCACAGGCCCGGGGCTTTCTGAAGGAGGGGGTTGGAGGACCACGTGAGGAGGCACGTAAGGCCTGCTGGATACCCGTGCTGCCTTCAGCCTGGGCTGTTTGTAGCCCCGATGGTGGCCTGTCTTGGCCAGGTGACCATCCCCTTCCTGAACAGGGGCACATGCATCAAAGCCAGAAGTTCTAAAAAGGGTCCTCCTCTAGCCAGGAGGAAAGGAGGGCATCAGGATGGGCAGCCAAATCTGCCAGGCTGTAACCAGGGCCCAGAAGGGCTCTTAAAGGCTCATTGAGGGCAGCAGCGGTACCCCTCTGTAGTCCTACAAACCCACCATCTGCAATCAGAGCCTGCCTCCACCTGCTAGGCTGTCAGATCCTCTGCCCCAAGGCAAGGAAGTTGTTGCTCAGGTCTGAGTGTTCCATGAATTCAGTCAGGGACGATTTATTTACTGCACACTCCCCACAGGCTTAGGACCTCCTCCATAGGATTCTGGAAAGCTGCAATCTCCAGCAGTGCTTCCTAAAATCTGTTCCCCAGAGTGTTTGTGCCTCAGAAATAATTAATGCATCAAGGGTGCCACAGCCAACCAAGTCTTGGAAACTGCACATTCCATCTCCCTTTTGTTGATACTAATGGTCATTCATGCATTAAAGGCTCTGATAAGTCTTGTAATGAAAGAGCCAGTCTTCCCCAAACTTCTTTCATTAGAGATCCTGTCTTCTAGAGAAGACTGGTGTCTCCACAGCAGAAACCCATGGGACCTCAGTACTCAGGGTGGGAGACCACCCTGGCAGAGATAGTTCTGGGTGGAGCTAGAACCCAAGGTTAGATAGCCCTTGATTTTGGAGAGGAAAACTGCCTGCTCCCTCTCTCTTCCACCGGATGTAGGGATCCTCAGTGATGTCCTGCTGGTAATGGGGCCAAAATACCTATCTGGTGGACTTGGGGTCCTTTATCAGGGAGTCGTTTCTCCTGGGCCCCTATCCTGCCTCCCCCACCCCCAGCTCCCACTGTGTCTGTGAACTGGTTCAGGACCTGGTTTTGAATTTTGTCCACAGAGTCCCCTGTTTTGGATAGGAAAAGAGGATATACACCAGGAATGGCCCAAGCCACCATCTTCTCTGGGCCTGTGGACTAGCTCAGTTTCTCATGTCTTTCTCCCTTGTTCTAGAATCTGAGATTGAAAGCCAAGGTTAAAATCAAACTGTCATGGGGCGTGAGAAGCAGGTTTTCCTAGAACAGTCTTCTAGGTCCTCAGGGAGGATGTCCCCCACAGTACCTGGCCCCCAGCCAGGCATCACCTTGCCTGAATAACTGGCCAAGCTAGACTCCCCATTCTCAGCTCCTTCTCCCAGAAGCACTCCTGTGACTTGGGAATGGCTCCCTTCCAGCATGGTCCAGTGGCCTAGGAGCCCCCTCTCTTCTCCTTGAGCTCTGAGCCTGTATCTTGGGACTCCAGAAGGTTGACAAGCTGGTTGAGACCTGTCCTTAGCTTCTGGGGTTTCCATGTTATGTCCTCTGTCACCCCAGGCTTCTGCTACCTACCCCTTCATCCCTTTACAGAAGTCCCCACATTGTCTGTGCTTCCAGTATATCAGTTCCTCCAGGATGACAAGTCACCCAGCAGGAGAGGTGATGAACTGGGGCCAGGGTTCCTTCCAAACCCAGTAGCTTCTCCTTGGAAAGAGATGGGGCACACTAGGTACACTGTGGACCTGAAGCTGAGTTGGTCCCATAAGGCCTACCCAGAGAAAGGCAGGCTCCTTCCACACAGACCCCAGAACAAAGGACCTTGGTGATACCCTCATTGAAATGGGAGGCTAGGGCACTTCTCTCCTCTGGGAGCCTCATTCAACTGGCCCAACTCCATTTGGCTAGAATAGAGCCTTCTCTAGCTCACCAAGACCCCTGCTCACCTGTATCATGGAAACACTGCATCCCAGCCTCACTAGAGGTGTGTGTGTGTGTGTGTGTTGGGGGCGGGGAGGCAAAGGAGATTAGTGGACACCTAAGGCCACTGAGGAGAAGGAAGAGTGAGAAACACTAATCTACACCAGTCTTATTTGACAATTAGAGAAACTGAGCCAGCAACTGGCAGCAGGGCCTGACCTAATTTCCATCTCCTTCTAACCAGAAACCAGTACCTTCCCAGTGCCTCCCCACCCCAGCAAGGCCTTATCCAAGTCTCCCTCACTCATCCTCCACCTCTCATCATCTTTCTCTCTCCTACCAGCTTCCTAGGCACGAGGCTCCTGGCTGCCTGCCTGCCTGCAGCTCACCTCCTTCCAGTGCATCTTCCTCTGGGTGCCCTCCAGTGTGTATGAGTACGTGAGCCTATACATATGTGCACAAGTTGTGTGTGTGTGTGTGTGTGTGTGTGTGTGTGTGTGTGTGTGTGTGTGGTGTGCGCATAGGTGCCTAGCTCAGGCTGCAGTGTCTGCCTGCTTCCCTTTCTTCCTCTGCAGGAGCAGACCCTCGAAGCCCCATCCTCTGCGTGCTCCCCTGGGGGGTCCTGCATCCCTTCTACCCCTGCAGGACTTGCAGTTCTTGTTTCTTCTTGTATCTCCCTGTTTTCTCCCCTCTCTCTCTGCCCCTCCAGCGACCTAGACAGAGACTTTTGGAATAACAATGAAAGCACAGTGCAGCAGAAATGGAGCTCCTACCCTCCCAAGGAGTTTATTCTAAACATTTCACCCTACGCCCCTTATGGCGACCCACGACTGTCCCTCAAGTGAGTGACTTTACCTGGTTTGATCATATGTACTGAGTATCCGCGCACGCCCTCCTTCCCTCCTCCTTCCCCCTTGCCCGGTGCCCCTCACTTCCTCTCCTGCCCCCACCTCCCCCCACTCCACCCCATGGGCAGGCTGGCCATGGAGACGAGCAACCCCTCCTGCCCCCTCACCTGCCTGTCCCCTCCCCCAGAGCCAGCCACACAGGAGAGCCCCCTCCTCAGCCATGCCTGATCCTCCAGCCTCCTGGCCTTCCACCCTCTGTGCAGTCAGGATGGGGTTGCCCGTTTTGGTCCCTCCCTTTTGGTTGTGGCTCGCTTTTTCCTCCCCGCTGTGTGCTGCGGCCATGGCTGCTGGTGGTCGGTGGTCGGTGGTCGGTGGTTCGTGGCGGTGGTGGCGGTGATGGTGGTGGTGGTGGTGATGAACTCTGACTAACATGGCTTTCTCTTTCTCCCTGCCTGGGGGCCTCCTGGCCTGGACAGCCCGCTCTTCCTCCGTCGTTAACCCTTCGTTGTCCTGTGGGATAAAGTTGGAGGTGGCTGCCCTCCCCCAACCCCTGCCGCCCCTGCCCCAGGCGGTGGGGAGGGGCCCCCCTCCAGTTGTCGTGGTGCGTTGTTCTCCGACCCCAGCCCGCCCGGTCCCCTCTCTCCTCTGCAGGCTCTCCCGTTAAGCCATTTGCAGTGCTGATGTCTCTCTCTCTCTCTCTGTCTGTCTCTTGTCCGTCTGTCTCTCTCTTCCTCTCTCACTGTCTCTTTCTTCCTTTTATCTGTCATTGTTTTTCCTCCTCTTCCACCCCTCCACCCCCACGTATGGCCTGCCCTCTCTCCCCCACCGCCACCCCTGGTGCCCCTCTGGCCCGGCTGCCCTGTGCACGCCTCCAGTGGCACCCTCCTGTCGGGTGCCAGAGTGGCCGCTGCAGCGGGGCTGGCGGTGGAGCGGGAAGGCCGGCTGGGGGAGAAGCCGGCACCGGGGCCGCCACCTGGAGAGGACGCCTTGAGAAGCGGCGGGGCTGCCCCCAGCGAGCCCGGCAGCGGTGGCAAGGCGGGGAGAGGCCGCTGGCGGACAGTGCAGAGCCACCTGGCTGCAGGGAAGCTCAACTTGTCCAAGTGAGTGATGGCACCCCATGGCCGCTGGAGCCATGAGCTCAGGCCTGCCCCTACCAAGGTGGACAGCGGGACCCCTGGCATGCCCGCTGCTGCCCCCAGAGGTGCCGTCCTCGGCCCCTGGCTCATTCCATCTCTTCACAAGACTCACCATCCTCACCATCAGGCACAACCAACTCAGCCATACAGTGTCACACTTGAGCCTCTGGTGGCCGCCCCATCAATCTCTTCCTTTGCCAGTGAGCAGGTCACTCTGTTCTCTGTCCCCAGAGCAGCTTTACTTCAGTTCTTAGGCCATCCCAACCTTTTAGACTGGCTGCCGCATCTCAGCTATCAGGCCATCCCTCTGTGGGTAGCAGACCCTGGTTGCCCCACCATGGGACCATTCCATTCCCAGAGAACTAGTCCATCTCAGCCTGTCTTTGCCACACACTCATCAGTCAGCGGGCCTTTTCTCTTCTGGCCAGCAGATGGCTCTAGACCCAGCATTGAGCCATTCCATTTTGGGTGACTTCATCTGCTTGTTCCAGCCTCACTTGTACCATGATGTCATCTGTTTCATTTGTGAGCAGCCGCCAGGCTGCCATAGACGGTCATCTCATCACAGCCATTCCCACTGGCTGTCCCTGTCTTGGTCAACAAGCATCCCACTGTCAGCTGCTGGGGTTGGGTGTTCCTGGGGATTGGGTTGTTGAATCCAAGCAAGCTGTTCCTTTCAGATGCATGAGAGTGATCAGGAAAGCTGTCCCTTTTTATTGGCTGTCTGAGCTTACCAAACAGTTGTGGACTGTTGATGATGCACATAGAGTTGGCCCCCAAAATGATATATCTCCCTGCTAAGGCAGCCTTATTCTCATCTTGACTTTTAGGCACTTTAAATTTCCCACAGTGGAGTGCTTCCAGGTCCCAGTTCCTTTGAACAATACACATCCTCACACATTTGGATGTGGGTTCCTTTTGCAGCTGTTAGCAACTGCCTCACTCCTAGCGAATGAAGCAGAAGTTAGAAGGCCAACAGCCTACCCCCTTCTGAGCCAGTGGGCCACCCTGCTGTCTCACTTTAGAGCCCTCCTGGTTCTCTTCAGAAGTCCTGTGGTTGGGACTGTGGGACGGAGGGCCACCAGAACTGTCACCTTATTTGCTTGTTGACTTGAGTAAACACAAATCTATTCCATCTTAATACCTGGTCTCAGGAAGGTCCCTAGAGGGTATTCCATACCCCACCAGACAGCCATGTATCCCCTCCCCAGGCTGTCCCGGTCAATATCCAGATTGACTGGGCTTCCACGCCATTTGCTGGCTTCAGGCCTAGAAGAACCAGTTTTAGTTTCCTATGACTGAAAGGTTGTAAATTGGACTAATTTTGGATGTGATAGGAAACCAAAATGAGGTCAGCAAGGAGGCAAGAGAGACGGCAGCCAGTGATGTGCTGCCTCTCTGCTCAGCCTGCTCCCTGGGAGCTGTGAACCTACCAGTCTGTCCAGACCCAGGCCTAGGCCTAAGCCTGCCCCTGAGGGTAGCCCTGATTGCAAGCCCGAGTCATGCAAGGCCACCCCTCCAGAACCCCAGCGTTAGTCATGTTTTGCTTTCTTATTCTGTCTCTACTATTCTTTCATATTCTCTCTCTCTCCCTATCTCTCTCTTTCTTTTTCTCTCTCTGCCCACAGGGGCCACCTAACTGTGTCTTTTGATTCCCAGGGTAGATTTAGGGGGTGAGCACAGTTGAGGTCTGGCTGCTATGGTGAATGTAGCTCCCAAGGGCCCTGGGCCCCCCCTCCCAATACCCCCCTAAGGGCATACTTGGCCCTCCCATGGCCCTTAGACCAGGGATTGGCAAACTTTCTCTGTAAAAGGCAAAGTAGTATCTAAAAAATATCTAAGCTTTGCAAGCCAAATTATGTCTTTCACACCACTCAGCCCTGCCATCATGGCAGGAAAGCAGCCATACATGGAATGCCAATAAATGCCATTGGCTGGCTTCCAATAAAACTTTATTTGCAACAGCAGGCAGTGAGCCAGATTTGGCCACAGGCCGCAGTTTGCCAACCCCCTTGCACTAGGCAGTTGGATTAGGAAAGGGAGAGGAGAGACATAATAGAGGAGGGGGCTATAACCTCAGGCCAAGGGAAAGGGGACCCAGTGTTTGGCTTAGATATCTGATAACAACTTGGCCCTGGCACTGCCAGGGTAGGTGCTGAATCTCTAGACAGAGCACAAAGCAAGCAGGTTACCCCAAGGGGAACCACAGGCTCCTGCTTCCAATCTCTGGTCTGGGAGTGTTTAGCAGTACAGCACTTCCTCATGCCTGACCTCATTATCATTAGGTCCTTGTAACAATTCTGAGGGAGGCTACTCAGGTATTGTGTTATGCCCACAGTCTACAGTGAAGAAATTAAGTGCCAGAGAGGTAGAAACCCTTTCAAAGCCCCACAAATTACTAATGGCAGACATGGGCCTTGAACCCAGGTCCCTCTGGCTCTCCACATCTCTGACCAGCCAGGCCTTGTTTCCTGTTTGTCCTTGCCTACTTCTCAGCATTTTCTGAGATGCTAATGGGCTCATGACACAGACACCCCTTAAAATATGCATAAAAGACAGTTCATTGTCCATCTGAACTGGGGTGGCTGGACAAGTGCCTGCTGGGGCTTCCCCAGTCCTGTCTGTTCTTTTCTTGGCCCCTTCCAGAGCAGTGTCATTCCCAGAGTACAATTGCCCTAAGAAAAAGAAATCTGCCCAACACTTGAATCCCAAGGCCATCTTGGCCACAGAGCAGATGTCTATGGGCCTGAGCCTGCCTCAGCCAGTTACGAGTGTGAAAAACGCTGGCTGCCCTGCCTCCCATCATTATTAGGCCAGCTCTGCACTGGCCTGGATTTCCTTCTGTCTCCAAAGGACGATAGTACCTAGAACGCAGAGACAGACAGACATTCCTGGTGTCCCCCAGCGAGATGGCAGAAGGGGCACAAGCAGCTCTCTACTCCTCCCATTCTGACATGACAGGCTGTTGCAGGGCCGAGGGGGGGGACCTGCCTTCACCAAGCAGCCGCCTCAGCTCCTGCGGCCAATTCAGACCAGAAGAAAGGTCTGCCCAGACAGGAGGTACTAGGGTACTAGTGAGCCAAGGCCTGAGGGGGTGGGCAGGGCCAAGCCTCAGGGTGGGTGGCGGTGGCAACGACTGTGACTGCGACAGCAGCAGCAGCAGCAGCGACAACTCCGATGGAGGCCTGGCGAGGTCCGGCCGAACGTGTCCTGCACTGGGGCCTCCCAGCCCTGGCCCTCAGCTTCTTTCTTCTCCACTGTGATCCCTTCACCTGCTTCTCCTTTCTCTCCTCTCCTCCACCTGCCCCAAGTTTCGAGGATTCCACTCTGTCCACGGCCACTACCCTTGAGTCTATCCCCAGCTGCACTGGAGAGCCGAAATGCCAGCGACCCCGCACCCTGATGCGGCAACAGAGCCTGCAGCAGCCGCTGAGCCAGCACCAGCGGGCCCGGCAGCCCAGCCAGCCTACCACCAGCCAGAGCCTGGGCCAGCTGCAGGCCCACACGGCCTCGGCGCCAGGCTCCAACCCCCGGGCCTATGGCCGGGGCCAGGCTCGGCAGGGCACCTCAGCAGGCTCCAAGTACCGGGCGGCCGGGGGCCGTAGCCGCTCCAATCCGGGCAGCTGGGACCACGTGGTGGGGCAGATTCGAAACCGAGGCTTGGACATGAAATCCTTCCTGTAAGTCCTCCCCTTAAGCGAGCCGGCCCACACCTCTCCTACCCAGCCTCCTTCCCCCTCTAGTCTCCTTGGGAGCAGCTGGTCTTACACCACCCTTGGTCCTCCGTGTCCTTGGCAGGATGCCAAGCAGATGTGGCAACCCCTCCCCAGCCTCTTGTGGCTTATGCCTGAGAAACCCAACCCCCCCCCCCATGGAGGGAATTGTATCTGAGCCCCCTGAGAATCCCAGGCACTTCTAACTACTTCTGGGACTCACAAAAGCCCCCACCTCCAACTTCAAAGTTAAGTGGGGACACTGCTGTAGAGGTCCTGAGATCTGTCTCTCCCCCATCATACTCCCTGGCTGTGCTTGTCACAGTGCCAACCTCCCTCCCTCTGCCCTCCCTTCCTCTCCCAAACCTATCCCTGTCACTCTGTCTCCAGGGCCCTGCTGTCCTCCCTCCAATTTTCCTCCTCTGTGTAACCCAACTCTGGTGACCTTCCTGCCCCATGCTTCCTTCCTCCCTGTCACTCCCCCTCCCATCCCTCTGTACCTGCCCACAGCTCTGTCCCTGTCTCTCTGACCTTCTGGAACCACCTGTCCTCCTGCTCCTCCCCATATGACCCCTTCCCTGAGAAGAAACCTGAGCCACTGCCCCTCAAAGCTTGCAAATACGGTGTTTCTAGATCAGATACTCTCTCGAGGATCCAGCTTGGAGAAGTAATTCGGTGCCAACCGGCATCTAACTTTAGCCACTTTCTCCCATCCCACCCTCACAGGGACACCTCAGACCCTGAGAGGTATAGGCTAGAGTCATCGTGTCGCTACCTGAGCTTTGTTCCAGGCTCAGTCTCCAAGTTCTTTCCTGGGAGATTTTTCCTGGGAGAGGAGAAAGGGAGGGATAAGGGGAAGCTCAAGGCAAGCAAGTTCCTTGAAGTATACTTTCTCTCCAGCTGAGAGCAGCCAGAGCTGGAGCAGATGGGATCCTGGGAAAAGGCTGCCCAAGAATCAGTTGCCCATCTTGTGAAAAAGGCCTATGGCTGTAGCCTACCAGACATGATGCCTGGAGCATCCCTTAGCAAATCAGGACAGCCTATCTGACCACCGTCAGGAATGCAGTGGGAGCTCTCCTGTCTTCTGGTGGCAGAGTCGTTTTGGGATGGGTGCTGTAGCCTTCGAGTGGATCTAGGAGATAGAGGGAATTGGTTCTGCTGTGTCATGAACCTGACCTCAGGCTTCAGTATGTGCGGCCATCACTTTCTTGCTGTCCTCACAGCCACCAGCTCAGGCTAGCACCTGTTCTCTCCCCCATCCCCCGCTGCAGGAGAAGCCCTGGGTACCAACTCCTTTCTGCCCACAGCCTTCCTAACCAGCCAGAATACAGCTCAGGTGCTAGCATCCTGTACCCATACTTCTGCCCCTGAAGCAGCTCTCACACCCCCTCAGCTGCTAGCCACCTTCAAGTTCACCCCACCATGTGTCCATCAGAGCAGGGGCCAGCATATTCTGGCTGTGAAACTCTGATACTGTAGGTTCTGTGGGACACATGTTTGTATTTGCCCTCAACCCTTTTAAGATGTAAAAACCATTCCCACTCGTGGACTGTACAAAAACAGGTGACAGGCTACAGTTTGCCGACTCCTGCCCTGTAGCTTAACTGCCCTGTTACTGAAACTCTTTTATCCCAAACACCAGAGGCCCCTGAGAGTCAGCATGGAAGCGTTGTTCAAGCAAAACCCTACCTCCCCCCACAGGGAGGGTGCATGTTTCCTGCTCGATGAGTCTACTCCTGCCCAACAAGGCCCAAATGTCCCTCAACGCCCAGCTCCAGCCCTCATCCTTTGCCCTTGCAGCCTGCAAAGCTGCAGAGAATGACAAATTGGGTATTTATGCAGAGGAGCAACTTGGTTTTTAAGAAGAGCAAAAAGGAAGTATCTGAAAATGCATTAACCAGGAAAAAACATGTTGTTTTCGTTGGGTTTGCCTTCCCCCAGCTCAAGTAACTCCGGAGCAGCCAAATGGAATTTTACCAACTCTGACAGTAGTGGTGGGCAGGAACAAAGGAAGCCAGGATCCGACCTGAGAGAAGGGGAGAATTGTGCCCCAAAATTCAGGTGTCAGCTTGGAGTGGCTGTGCCCAAGACAAAGACCCAGACAAAGGACATTACCACGTTTAGCTTCCTTTTCTCACTGGGACCCCCCCCATGGCATCTCCCATTTTCCGAAACCTATATGCCCTCTTCCCTCACCCCAGAAGCCGTGTCTCTCCTGACTTCCCTTTCTGACAGCCTCTCTGAGGGATAATCACAGAAGCTCCTGCCTTCCATCAGTGGTTAAAGTGGTGGATTCCTGACCCTGGATCTCCCTTCTGGAACATTCTGTCAACCTCACTGTCCTTTCCCTTGGGCCTTCCTGAGATGTTCTTTCATGCCTGCCCTGTCGGAGAATTCTTCTCTGTTCTGATGAGAGAGATGCCGTATTGGGTGAGGTCCACAGAACTCCCTGCCAAACAGTCACAGGTGCTGATGGTTTTGAGGGATAGTGGTCCTGGAAGTTTCTTTCACTTCCTGGAAGATGCAGGTGATCCCAGAAATTCTGAGAAAGCCCCCATACTCAAAGGTGCACCTTCACCTCTCCATATAACCCCTCCAAGGCACTCTTCTCTCTCCATGCCTGCCTACCGTTCCGCCCCGGCCACCCTCCCTCAAAGCAGTCTCTCACCACGGGCACAGGCTCCTGTGGCCCTGCCAAGACTTCTCTAGACCTTGCCAAGTTCCTGCACTTTATGCCTTTGCTTTCTGGTGCCTTCTGGACTGTTTCACCAAGGAAAGACCTTCCTGAACACATCCTGTAGACCTTGGCGGCCATTCTCTGGGCCTCTGGGAAGGTGGACACAAGAGATGACCCACTATGCCTGGGATGGCATATGCCAGAAGAGATGTCTGTTCTCCTCTGATTGGCTGTGTATCTGGGAACCTAGAAGAGGGACTTCTAGTTGACCATGACCCAGAGATCTGTGACGGGCATCCCTGAACACAGGGTGCAATACCCGTTGGATTTCCAATTTTCCAACAATGTTTCCCACTTGGGTCCTGAACCTTCCTGAATCATTCCTGTACAAAATGTCAACAGAGCCCTTCCCTCTTCTCCCAGGGGCCAGATGTCAAAGCAACTTCCAGCTGGGGATGCCCTTGAAAACCTGTCATGTCCAGGGCCTCTGTCCCATTCCCCAGCCTGCCCTGTGTGTTACCTGGGGACCCAGCCGCTGGCCTTTTCTTCAGGCCTCTACCTGGCACCATCCCTCATGTCACCCTAGAGAATCCTGCTTTGGGCCTGAGGCCAGCTGGACCTCAGGCCATGGACACCTCCCCTCTGCTACCTGCCTCCTCCCCACACTCTGTCCTACAACTGTTGACGTGCTGAAATTTGGTTTCTTTCCTCCAGGGCCAGTTTCTTACGCTTTTCTCTTCTCTCTCTTTGTCTCTGTCTCTGTGTCTCCCTTCCCCCCTCGCCCCTGCCTATGGGGCCTCCTTTTCCGCCGGCTGGTGGGCTGCTCATCCTGGGCAGGGAAGGCCGGATGGTGGTGCTATCCCTGGTATTAGGGCTTTCGGAACAGGATGACTTTGCCAATATCCCTGACCTGCAAAACCCAGGAACCCAGCAGAACCAGAACGCTCAGGGGGACAAGAGGTACGAGCACGGGCAAGGCCTTCGGCGGCAGCGGCAGAGGAGGAGGCGTGGAGAGGCCACCGGTCTCGGAGGCGGTGGTACCTTGAACAGATGCTGGAGCGGGAAGCTGAACCCCTCCCCAGCCGGTGTGCCCTTTCCCCGGACACCTCGGTGGTGTCCCTTGGGTCTAAGAAGGGACCATCCTGGGACCATTCTGGATCAAGCCTGCTCCCAGCATGCTTGCCCCGGCCCTGAGCAAGCCCAGCTTCCTCGGCCCCATCTCCTTGCTTGGCTCCCTCTGCTGTTTATCCATCTTTCATTTCTGCCCGCCCCTCCCCAGCCCAGAAATCCCTGTTTCTCTGGTGGTTGATGAATGAAGGGGGGGATGTTAGGGAAGGACATCAGCCTGTTCTCCCTCATCCCTACCACCTCAACCTCCCTCTTGCCTGGAGGGCCTGTCATACTGCTCAGACATGGAAGAGGAGCCTCTGGTCGGGAGGGTCTGGAGGAAGAGACCGTGGGAGAGGCCTGGTAACCAGAATGGAAATACCCAAATCCAGCTGTCAGGAGGAAGGAGTGTGGGAAAGGTCTGGCTCAGCCAGGCTCTCTGTCCTTGCCATCCTCTGAGTATTGTGAAGACCAGGAAATCCGGGATGCATCTCTTGCTATCCCTGTGTGGAGGAGGGGTTGGGCACTGCTCATGGGGAAGGGGAAGGTTGGAGTTTGCAGAGTTTAGTGGCATCCCAAAAATAGAACCATCATGTATGTGCTAGCCTGTTCTCCTGACCTGGCCTTGGGGTGACATCCACCCGTGGTCAGGGCTGCTTCCCATGAGACCAAAGGCTTATGAGAAAGTATGGGTTCCAGCAGCCAGTACACCTACCTCAGAGCATTGGTTCGGCCTGAGCCTCATTCTATGACTTTGGGCAAGTCACAGTCCCTGCCTAGACCTTTGCCTCTGTATCTGTAATGTGAAGGGATGAGCAGGGTGCCCTCTAAGGAATACACTAAGCTTATAATGAGGAAATTGACCCTTGGGCTGGGGCACTTGTCAGATCCTATGAGCTGGACAGGAACTATGTTTGGACAGGTGACCCTGGTGCTCATTAAGAGGCCTTTAGGGGCAGGAAGGGACTGCTCCATGATGCTGCCAGGGGCTTGTGGGTTATGAAAGGGTAGACAGGCTGTATTTGACAGCTGACTTGCTATCTCACAGTGGCTTTTGGAGACCAGTCCTCTCATTTCCTTCCTACCCTGAGTCACCTTGCATGTCCCCAGAGAGTAGGAGCAGAGAGTGGGACCAGGTTTTTACTTCATGGCACAGATGGTGCCAGGCCCTGAGTCCACGCCTGGGACATGGGAAGGAACTGAGCCTGCCATTCCCAACCCACCTGGGCCCAGCAGAAGCCACATGTTAAAGCTGGGCCACAGGCAGGCCAATAGGCCATGAGGAGAGGGACAGGTCCATAGAGGAGAGGAAGCAGCAGGGCTGGAGTCCTCTGAGAGCCTGCTAAGAACCTGAACCCCTTGCTGGGGAAAGGTGTGAAGCGTGAGAGAGCAGATGCAGGCTGGAAACGAGATTTCACATCACCCATGTGTTAATTAACCGGTTCCATTTTCACCCAACAGCCTATTTTTACCTCCTTGCCACTCAGGTCTCCATATTTTAACACACCCATCCCTTCTGATCATGACATCAGCTGGTCCTCTGCCTTCCTGGGAAAGGTGGGTGTGGAGGTGAAGGCCCAGGGCCCTCACCCCCACGGGCCCCACTTTCCAAGTGGACATATTTCATTCCCACTGCTCATGCCTACCCATCCTCAAAATTCATTTGTTACTCTCCTGGAGTGCTCCAGCCACGCCCCCCCAGTGGTGGGCAGTCACAAGCGGCTGCAGACTCTAGTACTTCATTCCTAGTGGGTTCCTCCTCCATTCCATAGCGTGGCATGGTGCCCCACCAGGCCTTGACACCTTAGAGCCTCCCTCAGGGCTCACTGACCCTTGAGCCTTATAACCACAGACTGGGTCATCTGCCCCTTCCTCTTCAGCTTCAGAACTGGTCTTCCACAGTCTCCCTACTCTCCCCAATGCAACCAAACTCATGGCCAGATGTCTTGGCTGGTGTCAGGAAGAACACCTAACCCTGTTGATCTGTTAGCTTTGGGGCAACTGGGTCCTATGGGGAAAAGATACTACTCCAGGTCCCAGGCAAAGTATGTGTCAACAAGCTACTTGGGGGGTAGGAAGGACAGTCCCTGCCTCCAACCCTATGGTTCTTGGTGCCCTTGAAGGCCTTCCTCTAAGGTCCCCCAACCCTTGGTCCTCAGCATGTAACTCAGCGAGCTCTTGGGCCAAGGACAATGGAGGCCAAGCCTCTGGCCTCCTACTCTGCTGTGCCTGTCCCACTCATTCACCCACACACCCACCTCCTGCAGCTCACAGTCATCCTTCCATCATTTGCTCCTTGGGATCCGAATGGTTTCCACCGTGGCCCCACCCCCACCCCGAGTGGGGGGCAGGGCGGGCCAGGCCACCCCATCACTCGCCTACTCCAAAGCCTGCCATGTTCCTTCTGCCCCTGTGTGTCCCCCGCCTCCTCTCTGCCTCTCCTGTTGGCCGCCTTGCTCCTCCTTGTCCCCTCGCCCACCCAGCAGCCTTCTCCACATGTTTCTGACTAACCTTTCTTGACCTCTCCGCCCTGTATCTATCTCCTTCCTCCCATCTGCTCCTCACAGGGGTCCCCCTGGGCTGTGACGAGCCCCTCGGCCTCTCCCTCTGCCTGTCTCTGTCCTGTGACCTCCAACAGCTTTCAGAGCCGCTGACCATCTTTTCCCAGGCTGCTTTGCAGCTGTGCTGACGCTGTGGCGTGGCCAAAATAACTCTGACTTTCTCATACCTTCAGCAGTCAATCTCGCGCTCTCTCCTCCTCTCCCACTCTATTTTTAACCTGACTTTACCTCTCCAGCTATTTCAGTCTCCTCTTCCTCCCTGTGCCTGTGTGCGTAAGCACGTGTCCGTGTGTGTGGCCATGTGTGTGCCCGCCACTCTGTGCACTGGTGTGTCCTCGACCTATGGGGCAAGGGAGGGTGGGCTGGTGTCAACACAGCCAGGTCCTCACAGCAGGTGTATCTATGGTGTGCCTGATGATCCAGTCTGCCTTTGCTGCTTTCATTTGTCCCAGACACATGCGCAACCTCCCATGCCCGCGTTTCCCCTCTGTGGATCTAAATGTGCCATCTCTGAGTGTTCCATCATGGCACTCCGGTTGACCAGACCCATTGCCTGTGTTATCTTTTCCCTGCTCCTCTGGGTTTCTCAGTGTTGTACGTGCACGTGTGTGTTTGTGTGTGTGTGTGTGTGTGTGTGTGTGCGCGTGCGCGTCCATGTCTGTGTGTGCACACACTGCTGTTGGATCCTGGTGTCGCCCCCAGGGGCTGGCATATTCTAAGCATGTCTGTCTCTGTGGCTGCCTGTGTGCTGTGGCTGATCTATGCCAAGGGGTGTGGCTTGTGTTATCCTATGTGGCTCTGAGTCTGTGGCGCTGTGCTCTCAAAGCTGTTCTATTTTAGCCTACCCCAAGCCCCATGCATCTCCTCACTGCCTGTCTTCACCTCTTCCTCCTCATGGGACATTCCAGCCTGGTCCCTGGGAAGGCTCTTAGTGGCCCCTTTCTGAGCCCAGACTACTGGAGTCTGGGCTCACCACCTGGCCATTGAGCCAGAGACCCCCAGCTTCCTGGGACCGGCATGGAGTTGGGTGCAGACAGGGCTGCTCAGTGGCAGCCCATTTTTCTCTGACTTTAGGTGAGAGCCTCATCAAATAGGCTGTCCTTTGGGAGCAGGGTGGGAACTGAGACACATGGGAGTGTCTCTTGCCCTACCCAGATGTGACTATTAAGCCTAAATTAGTTTTGTGTTTTTTTTTTAATGGTGGTGCTGGGGATAGAGCCCAGGACATTGAATATGCTAGGCGAGCATTCTACCACTCAGCTACATACCCAACTCCTACATTAGCTTCTATTAAATCAGAATAAAAACACAGTCTTGGGTTAGGGAGATGGCGCAGTGGGTAAGAGCACTTGCTGCAAGTATGAGGGCCTGAGACCACTGGAGTCCGATTCCCCAAGACCCACATAAATAGCCAGGTGTGGCCACACATGTCTATAACCCCAGTCCTGCGGGAAATAGAGACTGTGGGGAATTGATGTGGCTTGCAAAGTCCTAGCTCTGTGTTCAGAGAGAGACTCCCTCAAGGAAAATACGCAGAGAAAGAACACCCTACATTCTCCTGAGCTCTGTCCAGCTGCCAGCACATCTGCACACACACAAGCATGCACCACTCACACCATGCTACACATGCAAAGAATCATGTTCCGTCACACTGGCCACATGGCACACGCTCAGTTTGCAAGCATGTGGCTAGTGCCCTATGGGACAGCACAAACAGACACTTCCGACATGGTAGAATCTCTGCCGGACAGTGGTCCCCACCCCACCCGGGCTGGAGAGTGCAGAGCACCTAGGCTACCATGAGGCTGAGTAAACACAGGTGGGGCTCAGGAGACAGACTCTGTGGCATGTTTACAGAGGATGATGACTGGGAGAGGCTCCTGGGCAGGCCACCTGGAGCCTCCCCAGGATGGGTGGAGCAGATCCCTGCAGAGTAGGGGAGCTCAGAGAACAGCCATGTAAGCCAGGGCATGAACACTGGGAGTTTCTGGGGAACAGGAAGAGTAGGGACCCCAAAACACAGTTCCCCTAGGGGCAGCAAGGCCATTCTTCAGGCATCAGGGGCAGAGCAGATACAAGAAGAATGGGCCCTGAGTGGGTCTCCAAGAGCTTCACTCCCACCAGCCCACAGGAGGTGACAAGGGCTGGGTCCTCAGAGGAGATCCTGTGGCCATCCAGATCTGGGGTGCCCAGCTCAAGCTCATTGGAACTCCCTCCCTCGCAGGTTGCCTGCAGGAGGGAAGGCAGTGAACACAGCCCCAGTGCCGGGCCAGACACCTCACGATGAGTCTGATCGAAGGACAGAGCCTCGCTCCTCTGTCTCGGACCTTGTCAACTCCCTCACCAGCGAAATGCTCATGGTGAGAAGTGGGGACTGGGAGGCCAAGGGAGGGGCATGAGTATCAGGTGAAACTGTCCAGAGGCAGCTTGGAAAGCCAGACCCAGTGTGGTGACTGCTTGACATTTGCTGACTGAATGAGAGAGGTCTGGGTTCTTTTTTTGTTTGTTTTATTTTGTTTTGAAGCAGGGTCTCACTCTAGCCAAGGCTGACTTGAAACTCACTCTGTAGCTTCCAGGCTGGCCTTGAGTTCACAGTGTTCCTCCTACCCCAGCCTCCCAAGTGCTGGCATTAAAGGTCCGAGTCACCATGTCTTGTATGTCTGGGTTTTCTTCCTAGCTCTTTTGCCCAAACTGCCTCTCTCTACCTCAGTTTCCTCATTTGTCAAGTGGGAATCAGAATGTTGTATTTCTTTGATCTCTTTCCGCATTGACAGAAAAAAAATTAAGGGGGCTTACTCATGTGAGATCTTTTTATGATCCTTGGAATAGAAGATGTCCTACTTGGCTGGAGGTCTGGGGTGGAGTTCCCAAAGTTGGCAGTCTCAAGTCCCACCACTGACCTCCGCCACCCCAGTTTTCTGGGAGACGCAGAGTAGAGGAGAGCAGGAACCCACCAGTCTTGATCCACAGGCCACCCAGAGGCCTCCTGCCTTGAGAGATCCTTTTCACCAAAACTGGGGCTGTAGTTTGCACGTCGCCCCTTGGTGGCAGCAGTGGATTATAGCTTTTCTAGTGAGCCTGGAGATTAACCAGTAAAGATTTGGCAGGTCAGAAGTCTTCCAAAAAGAGCCCGGGGAGCTCATTGGTAGAACATCAGAAGTCCTCCAGCACCCTGGAGAGGGCTTGCAGGTGCAAACCCTGCACCTGCTCCAGAGTCTACATTTCTTCCATGTGCCCTGCTCCCTATATTATCCTCTTTCCTGTCTTCTCCCTCCTGTGTAGACCAGCACAACCTCTGATCTGGACAGCCCATCACCACAGTCCACCATGCCTCCCTACACAGCCTCTTGATTGCCATTGTTTCCTGGTAGCCAGGTTCCCAGAAGGGACAGCCTTTTCCAGCCAGCTGGCCGGCCTCTTGCTGCCCTCAGGGAGGGGCTGACAGATTCAGGCAGCAGCGGAAGGAAGTGCAGACCCATCTCCCTCTCATGTGCTCCACAGATGCTTGGAGGTGGGAAGGCAAGTCTAATTGCACAGTCCTTTGTTAGTACCAGGTTGTTGGCATTAAACAGTGCCAGTTAAGATAAGCAGGGCAGAATCTGTCCTGTGACTTCAACCTGTGGAGATCTCCAGGAGACAGGCACCTAGAGCTGGCCAAAGAACTGGGGAGAGGGCCAAAGCTATCCCCAACTGAGGCACACGTGTCCTGGTATGGGCTAGCTTGATGCTTTTTGAGGCTTCTGGGGAGTAGATGGCTAAGCCTTGGGAAGATGGGAGTGGGTGCAGAGACTCTGCCCCTTTCCAGGGTGAAGTCAACCTGCCAGCCCAGGGCTCTCCCTGGTTGGGAGCCAAAAACCATGTCTCAATAGCCCAACACTGCACCCTAACTTGAGAAGGAATGGGAGGCACAGGTGGATTTGCACTGCCGGCTCATGCCATGCACCCAGCTGTGTGGCAGGATCATGGAAGGAATGTAGACCCATTTTACCCTCCTGAAAGCTCTGCAGGCTAGGCTTTGTGGTCCAGAGGGAGGATGCTATCGTGAGCAAAGGGAAAGCGCATGGGCAGGAGCAGAATGGTAGAGCAGCCACATTCTTGGGCCTGGGTGGAGCTCTTGTGTTGTGGGATCAGCCAGGGGTTCAGGTGGGAAGGACCCTCTTCTGCAGTCAGGAAAATCAGCATTGGGCTGAGAATGTAACTCTGCTGGTAGAGTGCCCAGCATGCCTGAAGTCCTGGGTTTGATCCCCACCACAGGATAAACCAGATGTGGTGGTGCGTGCCTGGAATCCCAACACTTGGGAGGTGGGGGCAAGAGATCAGAAGTTCAGGCCATCTTCTGTTACACAATGAATTCAAGGTCAGGGTAGGCTACATGAGACCTTGTCACAAAAAGAAAAAGGAGGGGAGGCTCAGTACCACTCCCCCAACCCCGGCCACCACTGCCACAACACTGGGTAAAGCCAGAGCTCAAGTTCAGACTCTGGTCCCAGTGAAGAAGCCAGGACAGGTGGCAGGGCACTCAAGATTGCTGGGTACAAGCCTTGCTTCAGTTTCTACTCCCTTGAGTCTGGGCATCCCCTACTGGCTGTCAGTGTGACATTCAGTCACTGGGAACTTGAGGGGAGTTGCCTAACATCTCTGCTCCAAACCAAACTTCAGACACGCTAGTATCTTTTTGTTGGAATGTAGGAAGAAGTCAGTGAGGGTGAAATTTGTGACACAGGACACGAATACTGTGTGGTATGATGTGAGCACTTCTCTCCTGGTACAGGTAAATCTTTGTTGGGGGGGGGGAGTGTCTCACAATGACCCTGAGGTGTGGGTCTGCTCTTGTGGAAAGAGCAGACGGACCTTCAAGTCAGAGGGCCCGTACTGCTGTGCAAGCTTGGATATAAGACTTAACCTCTCTGAGCCAATCTCCTCAGCGAGAGGGTGGTGACAGCTGCCGGGTCCAGCTGTAAGAAGGTGATGTCAGAGTCGTACCATGGTAGGTGCCTCTGTCTGCTTTACTGTCACCTGTGGGATAAAATGTTACAGCACCCAAGAGCCCAGAGGCTTCTGAGGAAGCAGAAGATGGGGATCTGAAGTTTTGTTCCATCTGCAGTTCCCTAGGGCCCTCTCCTGACCACAGTAGCTGCAGACCCCTGTCCCCGTCTGCTGGGATGGGTGGGGGTAGGGTCCTAAGGCCTCCCATTATTTCCGCCTGGCTAGGAGATCCTCCCTAACTGCTTGCCACCTTTCAATGTCAGGATGACCCTTCCTGTGGTCTTCCACTGCTGCTCATGGCTGTCCAAACATCCACTCAGGGATGGTGACTGGACACAAGTGTAGGCTTATCTAGAGTGTCTCTAGCTCAAGCAGGAGACCTGGATTCCCAGGGCACCCCCAGCCTGATCCAGTCAGACTCCCCGGGGACAGGGCCTGGCAAGCCTGTTTGTTGTGTTCCTGGTGGTTCAGCCTTTCCTAAGTACACATTGCTCCTGAACACTTGCCTTGCTTATCTTGAAAATTACATCAAGTGGAATCCCCCACCCTCACCAGAGAGCCCCTTTTATAAGAAATAAACTCTTGCAGCCCAGGCTGGGATTGGTATACCTCCCCATGAGCCTGTGGGGCTGGGGGAAGGAAGGCAGGGGAGAGAACCCAGGATCTGTGGACACGTTAAGGAGCTGCAACCGGGGAGGCTAAGACAGCCTGAAACCAGGCAGACCTGGGCTTTAGGGGGGAGTGCAGTGGTCCTGAATGTGGCTTGGGGGTTCAGAGCTGTGTCATGGCAGGGATCTCTGATCTGAGGATCTTCCACTGTCTGTGAATGTGACGGGCCACCACCCCAGCCAGGGATTGTGACCAGAGGAGGTTAGCTCACAGGCCTCCAGCACAGGAGGGCCTCTAGACTCTGTTAGGCTGCCCAGGGCCCCAGGGAGGCAGAGTCCCTACCAACCTGTTATCCTCTCCCACTGCAGCTCTCCCCAGGCTCCGAGGAGGATGAGGCCCATGAGGGCTGCAGTCGAGAGAACCTGGGGCGCATCCAGTTCAGCGTCGGCTACAACTTCCAGGAGTCTACACTCACCGTGAAGGTCATGAAAGCCCAGGAGTTGCCAGCTAAGGACTTCAGCGGCACCAGCGACCCCTTTGTCAAGATCTACCTGCTGCCTGACAAGAAGCACAAACTGGAGACCAAGGTGAAGCGGAAGAATCTGAACCCACACTGGAACGAGACCTTCCTCTTTGAAGGTGAGGCGAGTTCCACCACACAAACATGGCCCCCGAGGCTATCCCCTGTGTAGGCATGCAATGCACAAACTTGGCAGGGAGATGGTTTCCTGGGCACGAGTGCTTACTGTGCAAGCATGAGGGCCTGAGTCTGATCCTCAGCAACATGAAAAGGAGGGCATGGTTGTGTGTGCCTGTGACATCCGTGATGAGAGAGGGGAAGACACGATCACTAAGGCTTGCTAGTCAGCCAGTCTAACCAAAAAAAAAAAAAAAAAAAGGAACTGTGAGACTATGTCTCAGGGAAATAAGGCAGAAGAGTGTCTGGCAAAGTTGCTAGAACTTTCCAAGGCTCTTCCCTCCCTTTCAGCCACTCTCCCTAAGTGCTCCCTTCTTGCTCACCCAGTAGCACATGCAAGTGGAGTTTGTTTACAGTGGCTGGAGGCCCTGGCTTGCCCATTCTCCTCCCTCCCCCTTGGGTTGCAAATAAATAAAATAGAGGTAGAATTAAACCAGTTAGTAAAATTTTAAAGCACCGGGTCATCTAAATCTTCCAGGGGCAGTGACTCCCAGCTCAGACCTGCCTTCCGTTCTCCTTTCTTTCTTGCCCCTCCATCAGACTATTTCACTGGTACTTATCCATCCATTCCATTATTTATTCTCTTAACAGATATTTATCAAGTACCCATACACCAGAAATGACATTAGATGCTAGAACCCAGCATTTGACAGCAGAGGTGACGTCCTGCAAACCCTGGCTCAGTTGGGCGAGTCATGCAGATAGTGGAAACGGATAAATCTATATGGGTTTACCCTAGGGTCAGGAAAGAAAAGTACTCAAGTTTATAAGAGGGCAGCCCACCCATCTTGGACGTCAGGAAAGAAAGTCAAGGCCTACATGATTAGGATAAACTAAAGCAGACATGGTGGGGCTGCATGAGCTAGGCCTTGGGGCAGGCAGGGGCTGGAGCAGGTATGAGAGCACAGGGGAAGGTCACTGGGCCACACTGTGGAAGGACTGGGAGCCAAGGTAGGCTGGCTTTTCCTCTGAGTGCTCCGGGATATTACAAGACTTTCAGCAGGAGCGGGCCATGGCTGAGGGAGCTTGGGAATAGGAGAATGGACACAACTGTCTAGGCAAGAGATGCTGGTGGGAGACAGTGTAGAGGCAGAGCTGTGGGGTCTGTTTAAGGACAGGCTGATGCCTTGAAAGGAGGTAAAAGGAAAACAAAGTCCTAGGACACTTGTCCATTCTTACTTAACACCTTTTGGATCCCCAGGGGCTGGCTGTCTGACAGCCACGAAGCCTCATTCAGAACCACTTACCAGTGAGCCATGAGGCCACAACCCAGCCCGTCGAGATGAACATGCATTAGTGAGTGCTGTTAGCCATGGGACTGTCGTGCAAGGCATCTGTTAAATGAATAGGATACGCCAACAATCATCCCAACAATGGACAGTCATTAAAGGGTCACATGAAACCAAGTTTTTGCTAGCAGGTGACAGGGAGAGGACACAGCATCAAGCCCCCACTCACAAGGCCTTCCTTCCTCCTTCCCTCTCTCTCCTTCATTTCTTCCATCCTCTCCCTCCTTCTCTCTCTTCCATCCCTACCCATGAGGCTTGCTGTCCACCTCCTCATCTCAGTTATCTGTTCCCCCCCCCCAGGGTTTCCGTATGAGAAGGTGGTGCAGAGGGTCCTCTACCTCCAAGTCCTGGACTACGACCGCTTCAGCCGCAATGACCCCATTGGGGAGGTGTCCATCCCCCTCAACAAGGTGGACCTGACCCAGATGCAGACCTTCTGGAAGGATCTGAAGCCATGCAGTGATGGGAGTGTAAGGCACCCTTCTGGCCTCAGGGCTGGCAGATGGGCCCAGTTCTTCCTCAGCTGTAGGACGCTAGCAGGGCTTAAAGAGGGGTGCTGACGAGTAGCCATAAGGGAGTCAGTTCCCACCCAGGGCACATCACCTGAGCTGTGAGGAGGCCTTGTATAGGGAACTGGAAACTGAGCTTGTGCAGACTATGACAGTGTTGACAGACAGAGGAGGCCTGGGGATAGCTGGACCCACCCCAGGGCCCTCAAACCCTCCCTGCTATTGCCCACACCTATTGTCCCTGCAGAGAGCAGTGCCTATGGCCAAACCCCTATTGTCCCTGCAGGGGAGCCAGGAGTCCCCCCTCCCCACGGCTTGGCTTCACCCCACTTTTGCTCCTGGAAAGGAATAAGGGAAATAGTCCCCTCTCTGCAACTGCAACCCACCCTCACCCCTCCTTCCCTGCGGGGGACCAGGGGTAGCAGGCCCCCTCCCTGAAGCCCACCCTCACCCTCCTGTCCCCCCGCAGGGGAGCCGAGGGGAGCTGCTCCTGTCTCTATGCTACAACCCCTCTGCCAACTCCATCATAGTGAACATCATCAAAGCTCGCAACCTCAAAGCCATGGACATCGGGGGCACATCAGGTACTGAGGCTCCTCAAGGCAGAAGATGGGAGGTGGATGGGCAGGGACACTCCCCATGACATGGGGGTCACTCTGGATGTGGGGAGCAGGAATGTGCTGAGGCCCTCATCGCTCATCTCCACCCCTGCCTCCCCACTCAGAGAGCCTTTGGGAAATCCTCTGGGTCAGTATCATCTTGTACTCTGTTCCTCCCAGAATTAGGAGTAAAGGAAACATTGTTGGGGAGAGCCTGGTTTGAGCCACAACCCCAGTGTGTGTGGCCTTGGGGTCATCATGAGAACACTAGGAAGCAACCAGGGATTTTTCTGGCTCTGTATCTGCTGATGAGCCTCACTTCTTATTCTTGCTCTGGCCTGTCCTCATCTCTGGGAAACACACGGACAGGGCCCTGCCTCAGCTTCCACACCTGGAAGGTCACAGCGATCCCCAAGGTTCCCCCACATTGTCCT